>MNCI01010025.1:233210-294939 GCA_015680685.1 Gnetum montanum | reverse complement strand
AGAGATATCTACAATTGATACACCATTTTCTTTTGACTCTAGATAAACCCTCATGCCAACATTCCCAATTGCAATGTCATTATCCCTTGATTTTCAAAACATTCAATTCAGCAACATTTTCATTTCTATTCCAACTTCATGGTTAATTAACTGTTGCAGAATTCTTTACAAGAAAGAACATAATCCTCCTTGAACAATTTCAGTTCATTAGGATTTTGTACCTCACCATTTGCAAATAAGTCCACCTGTTCCATGAAATGGTGAAAATGTGCCAACATCCTTAAGTTAGAACTTTTGTGTATCAATAGTTAAGAGGAGACATTGATGAATACACCACAAGGTTTAACTAAAAATTAAAAAGGAGAAAGGATGAAAGGATCATGCACAACTAGTGGGTAGATGATAATAGCATGGATCAAATCCTTGTAGCTATAATCTCAACACCATAGAAGAAAAGTAAAGGTAAACATATAGCTTCTAGAGTTTTATGGCTATAGGTTTTCTCTTTCTTTTATTGGTTGTTGAAATTGCTCATATTGATGCTAGCCTTTGGTTATTGCTTCACAGGACCTTCCACCTAGGATGATGTCATTATCCCAATTTCAAGTATGCATCATGAGGATACCCTCATCCTAATGTTTGGTGAAGTAACATTAGCATAGTAGTGGCTAAAGGGATAATCACTTTGATACATTCAAGAAAACATCCTACATGCAAGTTTGATTGATGTATTCATGGCACCTATTTCTTCCATTCCCACTATGAAGATGCTCCATGTCATCGACTCCTTTGATGTGAAGGTTGCTATTTTTAGCACCATCATCTAAGGTTTGAAGGTGAACATGGATGTAATTGCTAGCCTCTTTCATAGCTTGTTTTGTATCCTTGCTTATGAGGCAACGGTTCCTACTAGTATAGTAAGGGAATTAGGCCATCATGATGAAGTTCAAGTGGCTTGGTGATAATATGGGCCACTCTAGAATTTTGATGGATAGTTTCAAAAATCCTATTGTAAAGAAATCATATCATTTGTTTAGGTTTCATGTATTTCCCAAACTGCTATCACAAAAGAAGGTAATTAACCTTGCACAAGGGTGCACCTTTAAGAAGGTCATGATGAAGGGCATCAGATTTTAATGGGTAGTTGCTTTGGCTACTAGGCTTCAAGAGGAGATCCTTAGACTCCATGTTGATACCTCTATGATAATCCATATGCACTTTGCATTTTTGTAGGTTGTTTAAAGAGGTTTGTATAGTTTCTAGTGGTGTATAGGAATGGGTGATGGATTTTTGAAAACCAAAGAAAACTTTCTAGGCCTTGGATAAATCATATTTATCCAGTAGTGTAGGCCCAAAACCCACCAGAGGGGATAGATGATACGTTATCCATCACCACTAAGAATCTTGATGTTAGGTAGTATGAGTCTCTTGGTATCACTAATGATGATGAGCCTCTCTTGTTTCCTACTAGTGTCAAGGATGCTAGAAAATAGTGTATGGAAGCCAAAGGGACATCTAGGGAGAAACTCAAGAAACCTATAGAGGAGGCACCCCCAACATCAGATCTGCCTACTTTGAAGAAGCTCAATTTTAAGCTTAAGCCATCAAAGAAAGTAGTTTTCGGTATTCTTTATTTAAATTTGGCTATTTCATGTTTGATAATTTTATAGAAACTTTATGGTTTTATGTGTTAACTAATTTTATATGTGCTATGATTGTAGATAAGTGTCAAACTATAGCAACCTAAGCTGCTGCAGAGGTAGAACAAAGGTGTGCTGAAGAGGCACTAATAAAGCAACCTATGGTTGAAGGACTTGGTAATGTAAGTATAGATGATCTAGATGCCTTGGTTGGTGAGGTGGTACTAGGTACCTTTTCCATCATCATCCCAAAAGAGGAAGAGGAGGAGGAGCCAGGTATGCCTATCCCTTAATATCTTCATTATATCTCATTGGATATCTTTGGTTGTCATCCTTACCTTTAAATGATTCTTATGGTTGCAGTAATTTCTAAACCACTAACACTAGCTCTCATCCATAAGTTTCATATGATATCATGGGTAGAGACTCTAGACAAAGTGAAATCATGGGCATGAGATGGCTATGAACATCATTGATCAATTTCATTAGGTGATGCCTAAGGTAGGTAAGGATTTTATTATATGTGCTTTAATCATGGGCATTGCATGCATTATGGATATCTTAGGGTATGTTTTATGGTTGTATTTTATGCTTGTCCAGTGCCTTTTATGGAGTGGGACCCTAGTAGAGACATGTAGATAGAATCCTTACCTAAACTTCCCTCCAATGTGTCTAGTGTACCCATGAATTTGTATAAGACTACTACTGATTTACCAATGTCATGTGCAAAATATTCATGGTAGCTAGAGAGGTTAATGAATTCCTATGTAAGGAAGTTATGGCCTTAAGGGACAAGACACAAAGGAAGGAGGATATGATTAGAGATCTTCAAGACCATAAGGCCTTTGTGGAATCCCAAGTGGCTAACTTAAGATAATTATAGACTAAGGAGATCACATGGGCCTACTACTAGCATTTTTTTCAAGACAAAGTAGTGTTCCTATGAGAGATGGTTGAATAACATATGTAGATGGATCTCATCTTCCAAAAGATTGAGGACTAGAAGGATCATTGCACTTGGGTCTTTGAGTGGGGCAAGATACAAAAGGCCCACAAGTGAGAGTATAAGGCTAGTTATGGGGCATACCTAAAGGGACTTAAGGAGGAGTTAGTTGAATAGGGAAACAGAGAGCTATTTATTTAGGGGATCCATGTGGAGAGTGCTTATCAACTTTTTGAAAGTACTTTTACCATGGAGGAATCCCTACTCTTTAGATTCCCACTATTTTAGGTGAGGCCTCTATAGCTACTACTACACATGAGCCTCCTCCTAGGACTCTTATAGATAGGACCGATATTCTTTCTAAAGTTGATCTTGGGGATGTTGACTAGGTCAACATGGTGGAGGACTAAATCCTTCATCATTTGGAGGAAGGCCTTTCCCATCTACTCCCAGAAGTAATGGAGCTAAAATATCCACATGTTTAATATTTTTTATGTTTTATTATTTTTTTAAATCATGATTTTGGTTGTGGATTACTAACTAGCTATACATTGTTACATTTCAAGCCTTAGGAGACATTAGTGGCCCTAGTCATGAGGGTGGGAATGAATCACCACTTCCTCCTCCAGATGCCACTCAACAGCCTCCTTTAATTAACCTTGTTAGCTATTTGTTTTTATTTTTATGTTAATGGCTATGGTAAGCCAGGACTATGTTATGGATGGTTGTTATTTTTTGACATTCTTGCTACACATTGTAACCATGGCTATGTATGTTATGGACATTTTAACTTTATATTTAAAATTTGATTTTATGTTTGGCTATATACAATTATAGTAGTAGTGAACATTGTAAATGTTGCAAATATTGAAAATGGCTATGTTTATGTTTCCAGTTATAACATTTAATGGCTAATCAAAAAAATGAAATGTCATAATCAGTAAGATTTTTGCTAGTTTTAGGCCATCACAAGCATAGTTCATATTACATGATTGTGAGTATGTTGCCAATTTAAGAGAATGGTGGTCCATAATGCTAGTTAAATCTCTTATCAGATCATGATGCCAGTTTAACATCTTAGTGAATATAGTACTGGTTTAACTTCTTAGTGGATGTGATGTGAAAGAGATGTATATTTATAAGGATTTTTCAATCATAAGAAAGGTTTTCTTAAATAGGAAGAAATGCAAAAACACTTATTCTACATGCATAGGATATGTGCATAAAAAATATATATAATAAAATACAAAGGAAAAGTGAGTCTAATTAGCTATTAGTGCATTTAGTCATAGGGGCATGGGGAGGTCAAGGTGAACTTCACTTTTGTAGATTCTTCCTAATTATTGCAAGATTAAAGAATGAGTAGGGCCTACTATACACAAGTTTATATTCATCATCCCCTTCACTTATGATGTTAAAAGGGCATTCATCCCATAATATATCCCATTGCTTATCGTTGTCATCATTAGCTAGCTTGGGTTTTCGCTCTTCATGGCTAGTAGCCTCTTCTTGAAGATCCACTTTGGACCCCTATTCTATGTCTATGTTATTGATAGTTGGGGGAACCTCATTGTCACTATAAATGATAATTTGACCTTCCTTATAAGAAATATGAATTTTTTGATGGATGGATAAGGAAATAGCTCATAATTAAGGTAAAAAAGATCGTCCCAAGATAAACTTGAACCCTGGTATCTCTTCCACCACCAAGAAGTTGGTAGTTGTAGGGGAGTTTTTTCAAGCTACACAATCCAAGGAAATAGATCCCTTAATGGAAAATCATTATTGATTGAAGGACTTAAGAGGTACAATGATTGTAGGTTGTACTTGCATAGTTAATACCATGCATTCAATGATGATGAATGGGATGTTGTTGGTGTTGGCGACCATTTGGAATGCGACCACCAATGAGTGTCCTCGAACGGGATTTAGGTTCTTGCTAGTCTCGACAACACCAAGGTCCAAATACCTCCAAATAGACTCAGTAGTTAATGTGGGTATGTGTGTGTGCTATTGTAGTGTGCATTGTGAAATATGAAATGATTGCGTTGTGTGTAAACTACAAATGACTTATCTTAAAGAGATTCAGCCAACTTTGCCAAGTACTATGAGCTGTTGAGAGTTCCTATTTTGTTCAATTGCCTAGTTTATGCAGTCCTTATAACACCTACTTGTAAAAAATAAAATTTTGCAAAACATTTGAGCACAACTCTACAAATCTACTCCTAATTTTCCCCAGAGAAAGAGATAGTTCCACAAGAAAACTAGAAATAGAGCAAGATTCGATGGAAATAGATAGAAAAGAAAAGATAGAAGATTTGTGTAGACATCAAATATTTCAACAAGGTTAAATGACACGAGTAAACACATCGCAATAAAGCTATCCCAAATTCAATATCTATGAATTGTTCAAACTTCCAAGGCTCAAATAAGCAATTTCTTCAAGGCAATCCTACTATGCTACCAAAAATTTGTTGTGTAATCTACCATGTACGAGACTCTATTTTGGCTAGATAATGGATGCCAAAAATTGCATTCAACAGAACCTTCGAAACAATTGACAATTTCTGATTGAAATACCACAAAAATTCACTTTAAAGATAAGAAGAAGCTATTCTGGTCCCATCAAAATACCAAAGATTTTCTGAACCCTCTTGACTACTGAATTGTTCAATGGCATGACTACAAACAGAGGCTCTCTTACAACAATCCCAATAGCGGTTCGTATATGTTGCAAAATATCAAAATTTACTACTAAAATGCTCTTAAGGATTTTAAACACAAGCACTTATATGGCAAAATTTTAACAGAAATTTTCTATTGGGCAATAATTACAATAAGAGCAATCTAAAAATCCAAAAATTACTTGCCAAGGATGATACTATCTAAACCACTAGCTAAAGAATTTAAACAAAACAAAAATAAAACATAACTCATATGACCATGACAAAGAGGCTGAAATATTTTCTTTAGTAAGTCATCAAGTAATCTTTCACAAATTTCTTCTTTACAATGCTCTTCACCCAAGACTCAAAGTGTCTCCAACTGAGAGCACAAGTGCTAGCTAATAGCCTTTCAAAGTGATGTATAAATGTCTTCTTCAAAGCATGATGTCGTGCCCCCAAAAGTGTCATGTCTTTCTTCTCCAAGGATATCCTCATTTTTAAAGGGTTCAAAGGTGGTTACATTCCAAACTATCCTAGCTAACTTTTCTCCCAGGTAAGGAGGTTACAACTTACCCATCTAGTTAGGAGGAAGTTATGTAGTTAGGGAGTTAGGAAGTTATACATAGAATTAGGAGAAATTTATGCTAACATTAATATTTGTAAATATTATATTAAATGTAATGTGATAGTNATATATGTATATATGTTGATTAATTTGTTAGATATTTTAACCACCAATGCTTTCGTAAAGTTATAAACAAGTGTAAGATAATTTTACATACACTGTGGTGTAAATGTGAGTGAAAGTGGCAGAGTTAATGGCTAAAAATAAATCTTCTTCATCTTCCTTGGTAAATTGTGTAGATAATCAACAACAGTTTCAGAATAGCAGGCGTAATCGGCTGGTTCGTTTTCTCCTTTCTCTTATCTCTGCGCAAAACCTGTAAGAACTGACACATGCTCTAACCAAGATCCAAAGTGTTGTTTCAACCAAAACCATATGTTTGAACTGCCACCGCACAACAAGGCCCTGCCAAAATTGTTACCAATTGCCACCACGGGAGAAGGCTCTACCACTACATCTGGCATTATTGTGGTGTTCAGTTGTTGAAGAGTGAGGGAAAAGGATTTTCTTAGAAGAAAGAAAACGATGTACTAAACATATGGTCCTAAACATCGGGTTTCAGTTTCCTGGAATTTGTTTTGTTCTACCCCAAATTTGCTTAGGGCTTCCTATGTTTTTTTTTTTAAATTGCAGAACAAAAATAAGAACCTGAATTTCATTTCCTCCACGAATGTGTCTACATAGTTTTTAGAAATCACATTACAAAATCATCGATCACTTCTACTGGAAATCCACGATTAGTTTAGACATTGCTAGAACGTTATACAAGAAGCCAAGTTCCAAATTTTTAGAGCTACTGCTCCTCAGCAAGTGTCCATAGAAACCATTCATTGGCAGCATTAATGAAAGTAGGGCTAAGTTGAATCATGATGATGCAGAACTCACATTGTGATAGAGCACTGTCGCCATCAAAATCGCCCTTCCTAATGTACCGTTCGAAATCGTTAGTCTCCAGCTAGAAGGAAACAAAGACTGTGAGATCACCGGACACGCATAGAAGACTCTACCTTCACCTGAGGGTGAGCTAGAATGAACGAAGGCAGAGTACCTTGAGTGGTCTGCACGTGGATCAGAAAAGGATTTCCTTGAACATATACCAAAGTCTTATACGTTGGGTTATACATAAAATCAAAGCGTAAAAAGAGAAATTGATGTGAACAGAGCGTAGACATAAACGAGCGTAAACAGAATACATGCAACAATTAATGAAAATTGTAAATAATTTTAGGAAGAAAATGTAACAATGGCATTTCAAAATGAGAGTATAATGCACTGGTTTAATACAGTTGTGGCTAGGACACAAGTCGAATGAAAAGCCTTGGTGAATGCAAGAATGACTGTGGGTTGGTTTACACTGTAGGCATAGTGGAGAAGCTATATGCTCTACGTATAGGGTTGTCCAGCATATAAGGTTTCCAGCTCTGGTTCTCAGCATCTTTGCTCTCTGGTGCACTCTAGAATTTTCCAACTAACCTAGATATATTGAAAAATTTGGGCTTTTATACAGGTTTTGATGTTAGACTTGGGTTGGGTGGACACGTGGCACGTTGAGTAGGTGAAAAGTGTAAGATTTACAAGTGTAAAATATGTTACAACTGCTGGGTGTATACGCTGGGCGTATATGCTGTATCTGGTGGGCATAGACTCTAGGCGTATATGCTAGGTGTATACACTGGATGTGCTGGGCATATACACTAGACACATACGCTATGGATGTTGAGTGTATATGCTAAAGGTTGCTAGGCATGTACGTCGGGGCGTATACGTTGATGGTTGTTGCCTTGTACTAAGTCTTGTTCTGCAGTGCTGTTTCCATGTCATCTTTAGGATTTGCATGTCAGGCGTATACATCAATCGTACAAGCTGAACACACTTGTGAGGCATGTATGCTGGTCGTGTATGCTGGGCATATACACTGTGAACTTCGACCGTATACGCTAGGCGTATAAACTTGGGAGTATACATTGAGAATGAATACTTAGTAAAATTAAATATCTAATCTCCAAAGTTGTCATGTTTGATACCAGATGTAACCGTGGTCATCTGCGGGTCCCAGGGACTTGCTTCTTATTGGAAAAGTGCTAAGCTCAAAATTTTGTGATGTTTCATTAGCCCCTCTTTGTTGACTCTTGGAGGAATCAACCCAAGAAGCATCAACAAAGAAGTGTAAAATACCACAAGAAACTCGATAAAGACTATGTCCTTTGCCACCTGACTAGACATCATCGCACTATATTCTGTAGTACATAGGATTGGGAAAGTGAAATTTGTAGCTGGTAGGTGTACCGTTCGAAATCATCGATCTTCGGTTGGAAGGAAACAGAGACTATGAGATCATCAGATATGCACAGAAGACTCTACCTTCACTAGAGGGCAAGCTGGAATGAACGAAGGCAAAGTACCTTGAGTGGTCTGCATGTGGATCAGACAAGGATTTCCCCAAACGTACACCGAAGTGTTATACGCTAGGTTATACGTAAACGATGTAATAGGCGTAAATTAGAGCGTAAAAAGTGAAACTAATGCAAACAGAGCATAGAAGTAAATGAGCATAAATAGAATACATGCAACAATTAATGCAAACTATAAATGATTTTAGGAAGAAAATGTAACAATGGAATTTCAAAATGAGAGTACAATGCACCAGTCTAACGTAGTTGTGGCTGGGACACAAGGTGGATGAAAATCCCCGGTGAATGCAAGGATAATTGTGAGTTGGTTCACACTATAGGCACAATGTATAGGCTGTATGCTCAACGTGCAAGGTTGTCCAGTGTATAAGGTTTCCTGCTCTAGTTCTCAGCGTCTTTGCTCTCTGGTGCGCTCTAGAATTTTTCGACCGACCTGGATCTATTGAAAAATTAGGGCTTTTATACAGGTTTCGACGTTAGACTCGGGTTGGGGGGACACGTGGCACGTTGACCGAGTGCAAAGCATAAGATTTACAAGTTTACAATATGTTACAACTGCTGGGCGTATACGCTGTATCTGGTGGGCATAAACTCTAGGCGTATATGCTGGGTGTATATGCTGGATGTGCTAGGCGTATATGTTGGACACATACACTGTGGATGCTGAGCATATACGCCGGAGCATATACGCTAAAGGTTGTTGGGCGTATACGCTAGGGTGTATACACTGATGGTTGCTGCCTTGTACCAAGTCTTGTTCCATAGTGCTATTTCCATGCTGTCTTCGGGATTTGCATGCTGGGTGTATACATCAGTCGTACAAGTTGAACACACTCGTGAGGCATGTATGCTGGGCGTATATGTTGTAAACTTTGGGCATAGATGTTGGGCATATAAACCTGGGCGTATACGCTGAGATTGCATACTTAGTGTAATTAAATATCTGATCTCTGAAGTTGCCATGTTTGATACCAGATGTAATTGTGGTTGTCTGCAGGTCCCAGGGACTTGCTTCTCATTAGAAAAGTACTAAGCTCAAAATTTTATGGTGTTTCAATAGGAAAATGGATATTGTGGAGACTGGTGACTGACCAAGGGATTGTGCTTGGTAAAGGGGATGCTCTATTGTGTATCATGCTGATCCTTGTCAATAGCCATTGTTTAGCGGACTTAGAATCAAGACATGCCATGTGCGTCCTTTGGCTGAACAGGACTCTTGGTTAGTGTCCAATAGGACTTGTTAGCGAAACCAAGGCCACATGATGATGTGTTACATTCTTTAGAGGAACAGGGCCCTTGTTTGGTATTTAGGGGGAGCCTATTAGCGGGGAGCCAAAGCCATGAAACTGAATGTTTCTTGATTGTTTTTGGCATGAGTACTTGTTTTTGACATAAGTACTTATTTTTTTATTTTTTATTTTTTTTTGTTTTTGTACTCATTCTTAAATGCTATGTTGTGTGCTGCAACTGCTTCAAAGTGTTACAGTGCACGACAGCATGCTCAAAGTTTTGAGTGTACTTGGAGTATCAGATGTGTGGCTGAGTAGAGTGTGTGTGAATAGATAGGGAATGTATCGGGAAATGGGGATGTACTAGTGAATAGCTTGATTTAGTCTTGCCACATGGACTGTGAACATTGCCTCACCTTGCTGTTTATGATGAAATGCATTATTGTATGAACACCTCTGAGTGTCATCCTACAAACACAACTCCAAGGAGACAATAAAACCATAAGTGAATGAGTGAGCTTAAACTTAAATAGCTACTGATGGAACAATGGCACTGGAAGAAATTTCAGGCACTGTATGTAAATGGCAGCAATATTGGTAAGATCGTTTGATGGCAGGTGATGTAGTGATTCCAATGAATGAATGTGGCCACGGATTGAGGAACCAGAGATGAACTTGCCAGTTTATAGTCTTAGCAGACTATCATGGGTTAGTTTTATGTCATAACTGATTGGACATTGCCTGTTTAGCATCGTGGCAAATGTTGCATTACCAGTTTCTATTCTTAGCAGACTGTGAAGAGGCAAACCAGTTTATAGTCTTAGCGGACTCTGGCGAGTGCGACTGTGGCAGTTTACCATCATGCCAGAAGGGTGCTAGTTTATCATCATTGTAGACACTGTGTGGTATCAGTTTATCGTCATGATGCCGAGACGAGCTCTGGTATCAGTTTAAAGTCATAATCTAGGATTGGTTGTGGTATCAGTTTATAGTCATGACTCCAAGACTCACACGTACCTAAGCTCGTTCTCAAATATAAAACAGTTTTAGGAAAAAGTGATTGGTTGGATTGGCATGATAATTTCCTTTCATATCAGCCAACTTAAATGCTCCATTATCAAATGCCTTGGTGACCAAGTAGGGCCCTTCCCAGTTGGCTGAGAATTTGTCCGGGTGTTCCCAAGTAGCCTTAAGTACAAGGTCACCTTCTTTGATAGGGTGCTTTTGGATGTCGTGCCGATGGCACTACCATTGCTATTTTTGGTACCACTCAATTTGATCAAGTGCACGTATGTGTTCCTCCTCCACCAAACCTGGGTCAATGATGCACAAGTTATTGTTTTTCCCTTCGTCAAGGAGTCCAAAAAGCGTGATCCTTAAAGATGGTACCTGTAATTCCAGAGGTAAAACAACTTCTGAACTGTAAACAAGAATATATGGTGTTTTACTTGTTGAAGGTTGATGCGTAGTACAGTATGCCCACAATGTGTATACCAATTTTTCATGCCATCTTCTCTTGCTTTCGGTAAGCATATTTTTAAGTATTATAATGATCATTTTTTTTTGTTGCTTCTGCTTGCCCATTGCTCTGAGGGTAGTAAGGGGATGAAGACGAGTGTTTGATCCCCAGATTTTCACAAAAGGTTTTGGTTTTGGCACTACTAAATTACGTCCCGTTATCGGTGATGATGGTCATAGGAATGCCAAAGAGGGTCATAATGTTTTCGAGAATGAAGTTGCATACGTGTTTAGATGTAGTTTTTCGAAGGGGAACAACTTCTACCCACTTCGTGAAATATTCTGTTGTGGTTATGATGAAACTATGACTTGCAGAAGACGAGGGTGATATTGGGATGATAAGGTCCAACCCCCACTTTTGAAAGGGCCATATGATTTGCATCATATGCAACTCATTTGGTGGGACATGGATTAGATTACTGTGTCTTTGACAAATACTACATATTTTAGCCTTTGAAAAACAGTCGTATTCCATGTGTGGCCAATAATAGCCTAAGCGTCTAATCTTTGTTGCCATTGCTTTTGGTGCTATATGTCCTCCACATAGTCCGTTGTGTACTTGTTCAACGATGGTTTGGGCATCGGTACTACGAACTCATGTTAGCAATATGCCTTTGTAGGAACGATGACACAATGTGTTTCCTATCAGTGCATATTTCTTAGAACATTTTTGTACTGCGTATTTTTATGCATTCGTTAAGTGTTGCAATGTTTCACCGTGTATAAGGTACTCTTTTATGTCATCACACCATTTTATCCTGTGTGTTGTACTAACAGATGAAATTGGCAATGTATTAAGAGTATTTGTTATGGGTTTGGCACAACTGGTTATAGAGCTTGGTAGTGTATGGAACATGCCTAGTGATATGTTTAACGCTAATGCGGCTAACGCATCTACAATGGTATTATCATTTCTAGAGACCTGTTGCACATTGATATTTTCAAATTGCCTCATTAAGTGTTTTTCCATGTCACAGTATGGTTGCAAATGTTGGGCTTTACATGTATAAACATCTGTGACTTGGTTTAAGACTAGTTGTGAGTCTCCTCTGACCACAAGCCATGTGATGTTTGAAGTCAGTGCTACCACGAGACCTCTAAGGAGACCTTCGTACTCTGCTATGTTGTTGGTACAGTGAAAGTTGAAATGATAAGCAAAGGGTCTAATCTCCCTAGAGGGATAGGTGATGATAGTGGTAACACTTCCTCCTTGAGAGGTGGATGCTTCATCAAAGTTTAGAATGGTGTCGTAGTCATTGGGCACTATGTCTATTGCGCTTACGTTCTCATTTGGGAATTCTGGCTCTATTGTCGCTCGATCGTGTGTTGGTGACATGGTCATTTGATTTGCTATGGCTTGACCCTTAACTGATGATTACGCTATGTAGTGCAGGTCAAACTCAACTACCATGGCTTTCCAACGGGCTATTCGACTTGTCTCGTAAATATTTCTAGTGATAGCTTTGAGCACATTATCCTTGCAAATTATGTTAACTTGGTTTTGGAAGAGGTAATGATGCCATTTTCTTAGAGAAAAGACCAAAGCTAAACATGACCTCTCAACCTCATTATACCTTTTTTATGGGTGACTAATGCATGGCTTAAGTAATATACAGGGACTTTGGTTCTGTCATTTTTTTTTTGGAAAAGCATAGACATGATTGACAAATCTGAAGTGGCAAGGTAGATGTAAAATAATTTATCGTTTTGAGGTGGATAAACCGTGGGTAGTCGGGAAAGTGCTATTTTAATGTTATCGAATGCTTCTTGGCACTGTGGAGTCCATTTAAAATGGATGTTTTTGTGTAGCAGGTGGTTCATATGTTTTAGTTTATCTATCAGTTTCTCTATGAAACGCCTGATAAACTGTAATCTACCTTGTAGACCTCGAAGTTCGGTAAGGTTGCTAGGTGATTTCAGGTTTGTTATGGCCTTAACCTTATCGGGATTTACTCATATCCCTGCTTCTGAGGCTTTGAATCCAAGTGTTTTTCTTGTTTTGACATCAAAGATGCATTTCTTTGGGTTAAGTCTCAGTTCATACTTTAAACAACACTTTAATACTAAGTCGAGATCTTGTACATGTTGTTCCAATGTTTTTTATTTAATCACAATGTCATCCACGTATTCATTGAGCGAGTGTAACATGTAATCGCTAAAAATGAATTTCATCACTTGTTGATACATGGCCCCAACGTTCTTGAGACCGAAGGGCATCATTGTATCAAAAAAGGTTCTTGATGATGTCATAAAGGTTTTCCAAAGTTGATGCTCTGGGTTGATGCATATCTTGTTGTATCCCGAGAAGCCATCCATAAAAGATAATAGGGCATGCCCGGTGGTTGAGTCGATGAGTTGATCGATGCTGGGTAGGAGAAAATCATCTTTTATGATTGCTACATTTAGATCCCAGAAGTCAATGCATAAATGAATGCTTCTATTCTTGTTTGAGACAATGACCATGTTGGGTACACACTCGGCATAGTCGACAGCTCGGATGAAACCAGCTTGATAAAGGTTAGTGATCTCATTGCAAACTACTAATTCTACCTCAGGTTTAACCTTTCATGCCTTTTGTTTTACTAGTCTTAATTTTGGATCAAGGATAATGTTGTGCTGGACGATTTGAGGATCTAACCGGGGCATGTCCGTGTATGACCAAGCTAAATGTTTTTATGTTGTCCCTAAGCACTTCCTCTATGTCTTTGGCTAGTTGAGGTTGCAGTAATGTGCTTAATTTTAATATTTTAATTTCTCCATTGGGCATGGTGATGGAGGTTTCGGTCAATGGATCTTCGGTGATGTTTTCAGCTTCTATGTCAAGGGGCTTTGTCATACCTTTGTAATTATCTATCATTTGTTGTGTTCAGGCTATGACTACGTCATTCATTGATAAACTTAAGTGGATGATATTTATGTCGATGTTTCTTGTGATTTTTTCGTGTGGCTTATCAATGATTAATGGTATGGAAAAATGTTGATAATACATTGGGGTTGCTCCTACCAATAAACAGAGAGCAGAATGAGCTATTGGGTAATGTTGCTAGGAGCCACAGAGGGTGTCACAGTCTTCATCGAAGACATCGATGAGGGGCCGCTTGTAAATGAGGACGGTTCTTCCAGCGGGCCCAAGTCTACACATCCATGTATGCGTGTGTGGGCCCAACTATCGTAGGGGTAGGACTACCTCAACAACACCCTATTCTTAGCCACACATGTGCACATGCTATTCCAAAACCCTCTTGGCATAGTGTACTAGGTGGATAGGTAGGGCTGTTTAAGTTTGTTGTTCCCTTTTGCCATTTGGAATTTGCTTCTATTTTGATATCCATTCGTTTGTAGGCCTAAAGTTAACGCAGACAGAATATGCATTGAGGATGATGGGCTTGCTCTAGCTTGTACCACTCTAGAGACATTTATGGCAGATCCCACCCTTCATGGAGCTATTTTAGCTCAAACCAAAGGTGCTATCATCCACTAACACAAACGGTTCTCTAGAGCGTTTGCAATGTGCCAAACTCGTTGATGGTTGCATGAAGATTGGTCAAATAAGGGACTAGTCTTCCCCCGTGACTATGGCTTAGGTAGAACTTCTATGCCTACAACTGAATGTAAATGAAAATATGTTCTAAATGTGCTAACATGTTTGTTCAACTACCGGGGGTTATATTGATATGATGATTTCAAATTGTATTTGCAGTTGATGTACCTCCTGGCGAGGACACTATCACAATAGGGTGAACTAAGACTACCCTATTAATGAAGTTCGGGGAGGTTAGTAAGGCCCAAAAATGGTTGCATACCCATGCTCCGCCATCCATCATCCGTTGTTTAGATAATGCCAGCCTCATGGAGCTCTTTACGACCCCAAGCCCTGATGTGTCAATAGTGGAAATGATTGGGATCGTTGACTCCTTTAATGAGTCTATCTCCTACTACAGCACCCGGATTAAGGGTGTTAAGATAGTTTTCCATCTATCACCTGAATTCTTTTAGAACTTATTTGGTGTGCCGGTAGATGGTATAAATGTAGTTTTAGATAGGGCTCATAAAGAGCTCCAAACGGTTTGTGAATTAGAGGACTAGTTGGGTGTGGCTAGGGGTGCCAAGGGATTCCCAATGCAGGGAAAATCAAAGGTTGAGGAGGTAAATGAACTATATCCCCCATTTAGGACGTGGGTATTCCCCAAATCCCTTTCCCAGGTGCGGAGTCTTGGGGTCGAAGCTGTACGTATCATGTGAACTATCCTAGAAACTGGAATGCACTATAATTGGGCCCAATTTTTGTTGTCGGGCCTGCATAAGGAGATAGTGTGATTGTGCTCGAATGTCGAGGCACAGTCCCACTTCACCTTTGCCTTCTTTTCCAGTTACCTTCGTTGCTTAGCTGAGTTTCTGGTAGTTCGTGCAGACAACAAGTATGTTCTATGGGATCGGGGTCAACTTTCCCGCCTATGGATCAACCACTTCTTTGAAATTGCCAAGTCCCAAGATGCTCCTGAGGGCATTGATGAGTTTGTATCTATCACAACAGGGGGTCATTTGGTATGTCAATCCACACACGTGACAGTTTGGGATTGGAGCCAGACGACATGCCCTATACTATGAAAAGAGCAGAACGGGTCATTAAAGAGATCATTAGCAAGGCCAAGTCAAAGCTAACAAAGTGCAAATGCTCAACTGAGGAAGCCTCGAATGTTAAGAAGCCATGAGTGAAGCATAGATGATTCAAGATGCCTGTCTAAGGTAAGTAGACTCAGTAGACTTATTACTTTATTTTTTTTATTTTATTCATAATTTTTACTTTGATTGCTTACATGCCACTGATACCTTCATACTTGACTCTAGAAGTGATGAAGCAGGCATTATAGACTATCACTAAGGAGGAGGAGACTAACATGGAGTTAAATAATGAGAAGGAAGATGTGGAGAAAGATCAAGGAGAAGGAACGGAAGAGTTCAAGGGAGACACCACAGAAACTGATCTGTTGGATGACCAGGGTGGTGTCGATCAAATGTTTAGCAGCTTTCTTAAGGGAAAGTTAGACTTAGGTGATCCCCTAGAAGGTGACAAGGAGCACGACATGTTTTCTTTTTTATTTTACTTTATATTTCTTCATTAGTTGTAGTTTCTATGGTATTTTACTTTTGTGTTTTCATTTCTTCTAGATGAAGGCAGAGAGACCAGGATGATGTGGTTGGATGTACCTATAAAAATAGTTCCCCCTGAAAAGGCCATGGAGGTTAGTCTATCCCACACCCATGGGCCATTTACCTGGATAGAGATGCCAAGTAAGATGGATTTTGTGGCTGGAATCACTTAAGAAGTTGTTGAATGAATTCAAGAGGCCCACCCTAAAATAGGTATAAGTATTGCGAGTCGTTTGTAGTTTTAGAGTTTCACAGCCTATTTTTGTTGTTTTAATGTTCGTTCCTTTCGTGTGCATAGGTGCGAAACTAAGGTGGGATCCTTCTAAGAAAATTAGCATAGAGAGTTTTCCCACATTATCCCTAGAAGTCAAGAAGGTGCCAAGGCCTGTTTATGAGGAAGTAGCGGAAGGTTTTTTTCACTATGCCAAGTCACTATGGACCTGTAGGTGTTCCATCAAATAGTTGTGGCTATAGATTTAAGAAAAGGAGAAGGAAGTCTCCGAGTTGTTAATTGAGCATGATGATCTTAAGGCTTGGTATGAGTTCACCTCCACCAAACTAAGTGGTGAACACTCTTGGCAGATGTCCAAGGTTACGTATACCAGATATTGGAATCTGCTTAATCGTCATGCATCACTGACCCAAAGACTAGTGGAGCATAAGGCCCAAATAGATCTATTGAACCTCAAGTATCAAGATTGGAAAGCTTTCACTTCCAAGGTACGCAAATGGGTTCAAGATGAAAAGAACCACAAAAATCATTACAAGCAATCGTTAAAGGAAGTATCCATTGAAAAATGTCAACTGGAAATCTTTGTGGAGGGTTTGGGTCTGGGCTCTGCGTTTGAAACTTTTGCACAAAACACAACTATTGAGATGGAGTCGCCTAAAAGGGTGATTAAAAATTCTTCTGGGGAAGCGTCTATGGGTGAATTCCCTGTGAAGCATCCCACTTGGTTAGCTGTTGACAAGGGGAAGGCCTTGGTAGATGTCAACCTAGGCCTTGATGGGATCGATTGGAGAAGTGTCTCAGACAAGGAAATCCTTCACCGGCTGGAATTCAGTTTAGGGGGATCCCCTATGCTAAGTATTTTATTATTATTAAATTGATTTGCTAAATAATGTTTGAAATTTCACCTTTCTCTTGTTCTTACATTGATTGTCTCCTTTTGTATTTTCAAGATGAACGCAGTGACGATGTCCAAGAAGCTAGTCCCAGTGGAGCGGGGAACCCTAATGCCAGTAGATTTAAAGGGGATGATCCTCCTGTCCCAGATGCTTAGTTTTTAGTTTTTTTGTGTTTCTTTGTTTTGTTTCATTTTTTTTGTGGAACTACTCTGACTCAAATTGAGATGAATGAAACTAGTTAACTTTTGTACTTGTACATCATTTCATGTATGAAAAAAAATGATTTTTTGTTGATTTTAAGTTTAATTGCACACATGACACAACAATGTAAAATGTTTTGGTTTATTTTTTTTGAAGTGTAATGCGTGTATGTAATTATAAATGATAAGTGAAAAGGAAAATAAAGTATAAGTGTATGAACTAGTTTAGGGCCTTTTCAGGCTAGATTCGCACTAGTTTAAAGCCATTTCGGGCCACATGCGTAGTTTAAGGCCATTTGGGGCCCTAGTGTAAGCAAAGGACATTTTGGATGACACAGGTGAATTTCTCTTTTGACCGACCATTGCAGATCATGGCTAGTTTTATGTTGTTGTGGACATGATATTTTAATGTCATTCCGGACTTAGAATGTAGTTTAATGTCTTTTCAGACTTGTTGTAGTTTAACGTCATTTCGGATAGTTATGTTATTATTATTTTAGGATCTTTTTGATTTTTTTCATTTTAATGTTGGGAGTGGAGTTAGCGGGTATGATTCTATATTCGACATCCTCTTCGTTGATTACATTGAATGGTAATTTGGCCCAAGGGACATCTGATGGAATGGTTCCCGTGTCAGTGTTTTTTTGCATTTCGGTATTTGTTGTGAGTTCAGTGTTAGTTTCTAATTGAGGAGGTGTATGTACAATGTCAGGCATAGGTATTTCTATTTTGGGTTAATCTTGTTCGGTGTTTAAAGGATTATCACCTACCGGCTGTTGTTCATTTACGTATTGCTATCTAGGCTCTTCAAGCTTGACCTCTGAGCCTTGGTCTGTGTCCATGTACAATGAAATAATGGGTGTAGTAGCTTCCCCGTGTATGATGATTTCACCACCTTCATAAGGCAAATGAATATCTTGCTGTATAGGGGATGAAACTGCTTTCAGCTGGGCTAACCAGGGCCTTCCTAATATTAGGTTGAACCCTGGCATTTCATCAATTACTACGAAGTTGACGGATGTGGGGAATTGATCCCCTGCTATGAAGTCTAAATTGATTGTACCATTAACTATCATGCGCAACCCGCTGAATGATTTCAAGCATGTTGTTGCAGTTGGTATGATTAACTCTGTAAGCCCAAGTTGTTCAACAATGGAATATGGTACTACGTTTGTTGCAGCTCCATCATCTACGTGGACCCTATGTATTTTGAATTGGTTTACATGTATTTTTGTGAACATAGGGGTTGTTGTTATCTCTCCTATTTTCTTATCCACCTTAATATTATCATTGTGGAAACTTAATGGTTTGGAAGTTGACCCTTGGGGCGAGTACATTACTGCATGAATGGAAGGCTCATTCGGGGGCAAGTCCTCGCCTACAGGGATTGAAATTAACATGCGAACCAAAGATTCACGATGTGTTTGGGATTTTAAAACTAAGTCATACAAGCTTAATGAAGTATTCTTTTGTTTGAGTGCTTGTGTGACTTGTGTTAAGGTTGTTGCTAAGTCTCTGCTATTACACGCATGTTCATCGGTGGTGACCTAGCCCATTGGGCCCAACAGTTTTATTTTGTGCATCATTGGTTTGTCATTTTTTCTCGGAGCTATTTTTTTAGACACATCATGTTTTCTGGATGTTTCACCTTCATGGCCTGCATTTGGTTGATGGTTAGGTGGCATCATTGGTACTGCATTAAGTGGAGTGGGTTTAGGTGGTCCTACAGCTAACCGTTGATGCTCCTTCTCCAAGTGTTCACACGTAAGCTTATCTGCTAAGAGTTCTCACATGTGGCATGGAGGTGGAGTTGGCTTTAGAGCCTTGCGCTGTTTTAGGATTTGTACTACATATGGAGTCGGGTAGGGTTACGATTGGATAGTTGGATGTGGTTGAGCAGAAGGTTGGATAGGCACCCTGATGATGTAAGGACTGGGTTTACTTTGTGTTTGGGAGGTGGAGGATTGGTCCTAACGATGTATGGGGTTAGTTAAGGCAGAGGTTGGATCTCCATTGTTGTGACTGCGGGCAGCACTCAGACTATGAAAGGGGCAGGCCAAGTAGGAGGGGTTGGTAGATTTGAGGTAGTGACAGTGGGAGGTACACACACTACATATGGTTTTTGTAGGGCATATGATGGTTCAGGCATGGATGTTGAGGCAATGGAAGGAATATGGATTACAAATGACTTGTTAGGAGTTTGTTGTTCATGGTTAGAGTAGATGGTGTTAATGGTCAGCGTTTTAGGTTCATTATCTAGGTAGATTGTGTTAATAACGTACAGTGCCTCTTTGGTATTCAGAGGTTCTTTATAAACACCCATAGCTTGGTTCTGCGGTTGGACTGGGTTGGCCTCATCGAAAGTGATTTGTCCTCCATCAATCATTCGCTGGATGTCTTGCTTTTAGGTGAGATAGTAATCCGTGCCATGCCCGTTACATTAGTGATAGTTGCAGAAGTGGTCCATCTTGAAACCTTTGGGTATTGGGGGCTCATCTGGCATTGCTAAGCTTAGGTTCTGAACTAGTTGAGAGAACTGGTCATGTCTCTAGATAGTAGTAGGGGATAACTGTTTATGTTTCATTAATCTAGCTTTCAGGATTTGATCGAATAGCTGGGATGTCTTCATAGGAAATCGCGTATATTGGGAGGGTTCTTTCCTCTCAAAGTTTCTTGTACGGTTTTGTGTTGGATTCTGCGATGATGATGATTCTGTTGCAGTTGTAGGAGTAGGTTTAGTATAATTAGTAGGAACCACTGGCGGTTTGTTTTGTTGTGCTACATTTGCTTGTTGCGTTTCAGCTATTACCGCTATAGTTGCTTTAGCTTTTTCTTTGTCTTTTTTATTGTGTTGAGTTTTAAAGGCTAAATACGCAGGATCATGGCTATTTTGAGCCACCTCTTCTATATTCGTAATTTGTACAAAGGCTTGATTAAGGTTACGCACATTGAGATAATATAACCTGGATTTAAAAAAGTCATTAACAGCCCCCTTTAGAATGGTGAACAGATATGTCTAAGGGGTTAGCTCGTGTAGCTCATTGAGAGCAATGCTTCACCTCTGAATGAATTTTTGTACTGGTTCTAGTGATGCTTGTTTAACCTATATAAGGCTATCTAGTGTTTCTTCAGGTTTCAAGTTGTACTTGAACCTGGTCACGAATTGATGTAAAAACTCTTCCAAGGAAAATATGGAATTCCATGGCAAGGCTTGATACTAATCAAGTTCTCTACCTGTGAGGGACATAGAGAACACTTGCAAAATGGCATGGGGCCATGCCTGGAGTAATGCGCATTCTAATATAAATGTTATAAGGTAAGCATTGGGGTTTGTTTCCCCGTTATATTTAGTTAGCGTAGGCAATGATATACCTTTGGGCAAGGTTAGGGGTGGAACGGAAGAGCTGATGGGGTCATCATGGTAAAAGTCCACTACCTTCAACTCTCCTTCAGTAGCTGTTTTGAGGCGTTTGACCTTGTCGGTTAGTTCCTGCATTAGTTTCTTAGCATTTGCCCAGTCTTGAGCACTAGGTGAGGCAATAACTTGGGGATATGGTGCAATGTGCAGAATAGATTGTTGAATAGTAGGTTGGAAGGTTGAAAGCTGTGTAGTTGGCAATTGTACTTGTGAAATTTTTATAGCAGGTGGCACTAGGGATGGCACGTTATAGGGGAGAGGTTGTTGTTGCTGTGGTTGCGCCTATACTTGAGGAATTTTAGCTAGTGGAATCATGTGAGGTGGTATGTTGTAGTGAGGGGGTTGATGTGATTGAACACCCATCGCTGCCCATTGCCCGATCATGTTTTGTGTAGGAACACCCTGTTGGGTTACAGTGGTGGAACGGGCTCCGTGCTTTTGGATTTGGGGGATATAGTGAGTGGACATAGATGGTGGTATCACATGTGGCATCCTGATCACTCAAGGTGGGAAGGTTGCTCCCACGTTATTATGAGGGGGTGGTACTTGCGAGGATGGGCCTACAGCTGTAGCGGGGACGATAGCAAGAGGGAGTGTATTGATTTGTGGGTCATTTGGAGGAGGAACATGAATAAGTGCTGATGTTTCTAGCAGAGGTATTTGCACTTGGGTGAATCCAATGGGTTGGAGGGACGTAATTTCCCCCGTGCCTAGATGAAACAATGGGTTTACATATGTTTGTGGGCTAAGGATGTGGTACAAGTATTCATGTTCGGATTGGGCAATGAACTCGTCCTCCTCTTCTTTTTGGGGATCTACTACAGGCTGATCTAATGACTGGATCCTTTTCAGGAGGAGTTGTGTGATGAGCTTAGAGTAAGGCTCTAGAAGAGGGATGATATCGTACGAGGAAGGGATGAACTCGTGTGCCCCCTTGTAGAACAATTCATATTGCCTCTTTACTTCTATTTTGACGCAAACTACAGTTAGGCTAGCTTATATCTTCACACATATGAAGTTGTACTGGTCTTGGGTTATGATGTTGGACATTGGGTTCCTCCCTTGCAACCTAAGGAACCAACGAGGCCCCGTTGTGGATTGTACTATTGGCTGTTGGACAACGGGCTGTTGGACAACCATGGTGCCTATGATGTCGGTGACTTGGGTAGTTGTAGCAGTGGTGTTTACGGTGTTCATGATGACCTGTTGAGGATATGACACAATGTAGGGATGTGAAATTAGTGTACTAAGTGCAATGTAAAACTACATGGTAATGTACAACGTATACACTTCAACATTTGACGTATAACGATAGTGTAGACAGCGTATAGGTATGTAGCTTATAGGGTCAGCGTAGACGAGTCTACGATGTAAATCGTACAACATATATACTCAGCAGTGTATATAGTGTCGAGGTGCAGCGCAAATAGGGTTACAGCATGCGGAGTGTAGCATATACCGGATGGCAACGTAGACAAAATCTATGGTGTAAAGAGCGCAGCGTAAACTGAAGCTCAGAGACAAAGTTACTGTGCAGTGTAGACAAGGTCTACGGCATAGAGAGTGCAATGTAAACTTAGTAGCTACGTATATGTTAGCAGCGTGAACAGGGTCTTATATGCGGTGTAGGAAAAGTCTGTAGCGTAAGGCGTGCAGCGTATATTATGCAGCGTAGACGTTGGGGATCTTGCGGAGTCCTCGTATGGTTAACAACATAGATGCTAGGAGACTTGCAGATGGTAGGGTTTGAACGAAGTAGTGTAGAGGCTAAGGAGCGTAGATGCTGGATATTTTGCTGACTGGGTTTTAAATTGAGTAGCGTAAATGTTGGGAGGTTTTGGGAAGAATCGGCATATGGTTGGCAGCATAAACGCCCAACAGCATAAACGCTGGGAAGCTCGCAGGTAAGGTTTTAGGTAGAGGCCCTCCTTCTAGTACCAATTTCTGTACTGTCCAAAATCGTTGATCTCCGATTGGAAGGAAACAGAGACCGTGAGATCATCGGACATGCATAGAAGACTCTACCTTTGCTTGAGGGCAAGCTGGAATGAATGAAGTGAGAGTACCTTGAGTGGTCCGCAAGCGGATCAGACAAGGATTTTCCCAAACATACACCGAAGTGCTATATGCTGGGTTATACGTTAATGGTGTAACAGGCGTAAATTAGAGAGTAAAAAGTGAAACTGATGCGAACAGAGCATAGATGTAAACAAGTGTAAACAGAATACATGCAAAAATTAATGCAAACTGTAAATGATTTTAGGAAGAAAATGTAACAATGACATTTCAAAATGAGAGTACAATGCATCGGTCTAATGCAGTTCTGGCTGGGAGACAAGGCAGACGAAAAGCCTCGATGAATGCAAGGATGACTGTGGGCTGGTTCACACTATAGGCACAACGTAGAGGCTATATGCTCAGCATACCAGGTTGTCCAGTGTATAAGGTTTCCTACTCTGGTTCTCAGCATCTTTGCTCTCTTATGCGCTCTAGAATTTGTCGACTGACCTGGATCTATTGAAAAATTGGGGCNGGACCCTATGTATTTTATATAGGTTTCTACGTTAGACTCGGGTTGGGGGGACACTTGGCACATTGACCAGGTGCAAAGCTTAAGATTTAAAAGTGTACAATATGTTACAGCTATTGGGCGTATATGCTAGGCGTATACACTGTATCTGGTGGGTGTAGACTCTAGGCGTATATGCTGGGTGTATACGCTGGATGTGTTGGGCATATACGCTAGACACATACGCTGTGGATGCTGAGCATATATGCTAGAGCGTATACGCTGAAGGTTGCTAGGTGTATACGCTGATGGTTGCTGCCTTGTACCAATTCTTGTTCTACAGTGTTGTTTCCATGCTGTCTTCGGGATTTTCATGCCAAGCATATACATCAGTCGTACAAGCTGAACGCACTTGTGAGGCGTGTACACTGGTCATGTACGCTGGGCATATACACTGTGAACTTCGGGCATATATGCTGGGCATATAAACTTGGGTGTATACGCTGAGAATGCATACTTAGTAAAATTAAATATCTGATCTCCGAAGTTGCCATGTTTGATACCAGATGTAACCGTGGTCGTCTGCGGTTCCCAGGGACTTACTTCTTGTTGGAAAAGTACTAAGCTCAAAATTTTTTGGTGTTTCACCTGAGAATGGCCTACAAATCAACGTTGGAGAGCGAATCCACACCTAGAATTGTAGCATTTCTACATAGGCTCTCCAACGTTATCAGTCCCATCGCAAGCTCTACCATAAGCTCGAAGCCCATGCACATCTCCACCATGAAATCACCACCCCCTAATTTCTCCACCATCATAGGCAAATAATCCTCGAACTCCATGGCTGGCTCAAACCTACCAAAAATCCTCTGCAACTTCACAAGAATTTTCTCTTCTCATAGAGCTCAATCTGAAACACATCGACAATTTTCACAGCAGCAACAGAATGAAAATGGCAATGGTAGAGTGATGTCACTGAGTTGTAGATAATTGATTGAGGTGGAAGCGGCAGGAAGAACCCCAAGCCAATGGCAAAGCAAAGTGATCCTAATATTATTTCATTGATGAATTGGTTTTCATCAATATTTGCATTACTTTCTGACATAACTAGCTTTCGTTAGTCAAATAAAATTGAATCATAAAATTCTATGTTTCATCACTGCATAATAACTTACATAAACCTTTGGTAAGTTCAAGCATTATTCTTTTGAAATTCTTTCCAAATTATTTGAAGTAGAGCATAGATGCTTTTGAGCAAATATTGGTAGCCTGAAACACTATTTTCTACCACCTTCTCTTGCTTGTTCTTTACTAGTATCCAAAGATTTACCATTTATTCTATTTTTGTTTTCATTCATTCCATCTTTTCTTCTAATCCATCTCTTTATTTTTTAAAAAACAAGTGATAGGAATCAATGCCTTTTCAAATTACATCTTTCCATTTCAAATATTTGTATTGAAATATTTTGGAAATCTCAATCATCTCATGTATCTATTCTATAAAATGGCTAAAATGTGCCAATAGTTGGCTATAGCTCCATCATCAACATTCATTTGATGTATTTTAAATTTTCATATGTGTATGATCATGAATAAAGTGGATATAGTTACTTCACCATTCTTAAGATTAACCATAACTTTGCTATTGTGAAATGTTAAGGGTGTTCACTTCTCATCCCCTAGTAATAGAAGATTCATCACTACATGGATAAATTTCATGTTAGCAGGAGTGGCTTCATTAATAAGTATGGAGGTAAACATTCTAACTAGTGCCTCATGATTTGTGATGGAAGTCATGATCAAATGATACAAGCTTAGGGTTATGCTTTTCTGCATGAGGGATATCCTAACTTGGTCCATCTCACTAAGGAATATTTTGTTATTAGTTGTGGGCTTCTCACCCTAGTTGTTCTTTTACTTCTTCCATGCATCTAAAAATGTAGAATTTAGCTTTAGGCTTTAGCTATTGTGACTCTTCCTTGTTGTCTTGGTTGTGGGATTTAATGTCCTCTTATGGCTTGTTGGTTAAAGAGGTTGGGACATAGGAGCTCATGGGTATAGTAGAAATGGAAATGGGCTTTAGTTGATCCACTTCTTTTCATACCTCCATCTAGTTATCTTCCTTATTATTAGGCTTTTGCTTATCCTTCTTCCTCTGTTTGGCTATAGTTTTTTGGTTGCCAACTATTGGTTGTAACGAAGATGCCATAGCATTGGCCACCACAAGGGATTACTATGTAGTTGGTTGGACTACATTTGTTTATGTTGTATTAGGTTGGAAGACCTTTTTGATAATAGGTTCCCTTGGAGGCATTTGTGATGGTACTCCCACAATGAAGGGGCATCTTGAGCTATGGGAATCCAAGGAATCCCTTTCATTGTAGAAGAATACTTAAATCAAAAATGGTTCTCTTGTAGGTTTTCGATTGTCATTAACATTGAATGCTAAAATAACATAGGGAATATCATTAGCATTCAACAATACTTTGTAGAACTGCATGGACTATTTTTTTGACCAAATAGGTTTAGACACATCTCAAACTAGTTTCCTCCTATTTATCATCCTTTGTAAGTCATTGTTCAATGTAAGGAAAAAGTCTATATCATGACCTAGAAGTTGATGATAATGGTAGAAGAAATCTAGTTTGATGTATCTAGGTAATTGGTGATCATCCTTCATTACCTGAGTGGGATTTTTGGCTATTTTGCATAGTCACTTGTGTTTCTTTCAAGCAACTTCAATCATTTGTTTATGTTGTAGGTGCCCATTTCTTAGTAGTTGGTCTAGTAACTTAGATGGTTTTGATGGCAATATAGTGTATTTAGACCTATTTTTCCTTTCAAACGTAGGTCTATTTGTTGTCAATGCAATGGTCGTAGAAGTTGATGGTTGGTTATTATAGTCATTGATGGAGGCCTTGGGTAGATTAAAATTTTGCCCTTGTTTTGTGATCCTTGTTTCCTTGTTTATAGTTGCTACAATAGTGTTGCTTTATTTTCTCTTTTCTTTGTCTCTTTGAGTTTGTTGGGTTTTATATGCTATACAGGCTAGATCATGACTAGCATTCATAGCATCCTCTATATTTTTAGTTTCTATGAATGCTTGTCTAAGAGATCATGGATCAAGGTAGTTGACATGATTGAAAACCTTAATTTCTAGAATAAAAATCAAAGATATTCAATGCAAGAAATTCTCGAACCCCAAATTCCCAAGTCCTCCATGATAAAAATGCAATTTGTGGTGTCCTAGCCTATCCAATATATCAACCAAGGACTTATGAGATGTGAAATGTGGAAATAGAAATAGATATAAATAATGCATAGATAATAAATTTATTTTTCAACACAAACTCAAAAATTAAAACTTTATCAAGAAAGAATAAAGTATAAGTTATAGAAATGTATAGAAATGGTGCCTAGAAAAGTAGAAAAGGGGTTCACATATGAAAGAGTTCAAAGCCCGTTAAAGCCAATGTGATCTACTCAAAAATCTAGGTGCTAAGCCACTCTTGATGTAATTGAACCTTCCTTTACTACTACAACCTTAAATCTACCAATTGGATCACTACTAGGGGTGAGAAAGGTGAAAAATTTGAATTCAAAATTTCTCCATGCTAGGATCTAGAAATCCCAAAATTGTAGTGTTGACACCATAAATCTACCAAATCTCAAGGGCATAATGTGTCCACATTGGGATTTAAGAGAATGCAAGTATGGGAACTTGCAAGAGCTCTTGAGTGCTTGAAAAGGATCCAAGTGTAAAATTGTGTATATGAAAATTCCTTAATAATGCCCAAAAATTATTTAACTATGAGCAACATTGTTCAAACTAAAATCACTTATATGACTAGAAATTGCTAAACCTGTAAATGGTGTTGGAAGCTAGTTTTTAGAGGGTCTTTGGAACATGAATGGGGCTACCGAATGACTATGATTCGGCTGCAAATTGGATGTGAAAAAGCTACAAAATTTGCTGCAATTTTAGGTGAGATGGGTGTCCAAATTTTGGGGGTTACCATACATAGTAAATTCTTCTCCCCATGGCCATTCCATTTACCATATATAGTAAGCAATGAACACCATTCACACTAGAGATGAATCTTATATGTTGAGCTCTCCATCATGCTTGTTGAAGTGGCTAGTAAATGTTGAAGTGCATGAAGTGATGAGCTTTTGTTCCTGTGACTTCCATGTTAGTAGATTGAATTTTCCATGAAGGGAATGGAGCCTACACATTGGGGAAAATCTTTCATACTAAAGGAAAAAAAGTTCTAGGTTGGACAGAAACTTTCTAAGCTATGCATGTGGTGTCCACATTGAAGAGGGAAATTTTTTCAAAACCCCCATCCTTCCACACTAGGGGTAGGTGAGATCTATCTCTCTACATGTGTTACTAGCATAGAAAAATATATACCCTCCCATGAAACACATCAAATTACATTTTTCTGGCATCCCAACAAAGATTTTTAATGCCCCCCCCAGCCTCCTAAGCCAAAATATAGACACTAGGTGACCTTTTTCACATGGGGAATGAGGCTTTGACCACATATGAGGCATTTTTTAGCTAAAAAAGTATAATGTGAAATTTTCATTTTTGAATAAACATAAAATTTAGAGGTCCTCTTGCTTCACCAAGGTCTTGGAATTTAGGCAAGAACCTCCACAATTATAGCATCATGATAGTTCCGCAGGAAAATGTAGGCACTAAGATTAGACTAACCAGTCTGGAAATTTTTCTATCTCTAGAGTTGATAGGCCTAATGGACTCTCCAGCCTACCCACTTGGAAAATTCAACCAGCTGACAGTCTACTTAGAAACTATGCTAGGAGTTGCTAAGAGTGTTTGGGATGAGAAAAATAGTTTGGCAAGTTTTCTAGTAGAGTAGTTTGCTACACTACGCTATGTTGTGTAGCATAGCAAGCCTTTGAAAAATCAAGGAAGCATTTGAATACAAGTTTTGGCAAGATGTTCGTGCAAGGAAAAGTCAGAATTTGGCCAACACAGGGTGCTACGCTATGCTATGCTATAGAGTGTAGCACAGCGTAGCAAGGGCAAAACATGCAAAGACTCCTCTACTAAGTCATTTCAGCAAAAGGACTATAGTTAACAGCATTTTGGCTTCCAAAAATACCCTTTCTCAGTTAGCCCTTGAACCATAAGAAAATTTTTCTTGTGAAACCCCACAATTTTGACGGAAATGCATGTTACATTGGCTGCTACACTATGCTACTCTATGTAGCATAGAATAGCATAACAAAGATGCAAATCAATAAAATTCTCTAGAGATTAACCCGATGTGCACCAAGGCTTCGAGTAGCATAGGAAAGATGCAATTCAATAAAATTCTCCAAAGATTAACTTGGTGTGCACCAAGGCTTCTAGTAGCATAACAAAGGTGCAAATCAACAATATTCTCCAAAGATTAACCTGGTGTGCACCAGGGCTTCCAAAAAATGCTATTGACTCCAATGCAAGTTTCCAAATCAAACTGGTGGCTGTGATACATCAATGTGCTCGACATTGTAAGAGATGAAATGTTGAAAGAGGCATCAGGAAATCTTCAGCTAGCTCTATAGCTTGTTAGCAATAACTAAGCTTGCCATGATCAGCAACTTTGTTCCACTTCAGCATACCCCTTAGTCCATTCCCCAAACTTTTTCACTATGCTCAATCTTGTTCATAAGGATAGGGAAGACATAGTCCTAGGGCAGAGACTCCATTTCTACTTGCATTGTTAGCACATTGGATTCCAGCATGCATAGTTTTGTCAACATGGTTATAGTGTAGCAAAGTTTGTGATCAACACAACACACCTACATGGTACTGTCACATTTACATTTTACCTACTTACTTAGATTAGGCATTTCATTTTTATATATATATTTTTTACTTTATTTATGCGTTCATCTAGTTAGCTTATGCATTGCATCTGAAAACATCAAAAACAAAACATAAAACATAAAGCTACAAAACACATAGCCCGGAACAACCTAATTGCATTGCTTTTCTTTCATTCATACATTTTAACTTTGTTTACGATAGGTGTTTCTTGATGTTGTTTTCTTTCTAGTTCATTTTTGTAGGATCTTATAGGCACATAGCATGACTACATGTGTATCATGACACCTTATACAAGCAAGGTAAGCACTAGTCTGCTATGACTATAAACTAGCATAGATAGTCCGCTATGACTATAAACTAGAAAAACTTGTCCTTGGGTCATTACATTAAACTAGCACAACATCCACTGTCCACTATGACATTAAAATAGCATCCAACAATCTACTAGGACTATAAACTAGCACATCATGGTCTGTCAGAACCTTAAACTGGGTTCACACTCTTCTAGGACTTTAAACTAGCATGTAGCTGATCTGATCCTAACACTTACCATTGCCTTGGGAGCACTCATAGCATCATCGAATCCCACCATTCTAGTGATTCTTTTGGAGCACTTTCCATTAGTATGGCATTTAGAACACTTGCAGCATCATTGCCCTAGCACTTTCACTAGCTTTCTGAGCACTTGCAATTGGCACAACATTTGACACTTGTAGCATCTTCACATCCAACACTTGTAGCACCTTCACCTCTAGCATTTTCACTGGCATTTTACAATTTTTGGTTTTCTTATTCTCTCTAAATCGTTCTTGTAGGACAAAGCCTTAGAGGCAGTTGTGCAATGGTACATCTCATTGCGGTGGCAAGTCACCACATTGCTTTCATGTGCATGATGGGACTAGTTGAGCCACTGAAGAGTGCACATCCCCCTCATCTCTATTATAGCCTATGCACATCCAATTCTTCATCCCAATATCCTCTTATCCTCCCCATACCCATGATTTCACATGCCTCTAATGCATATGCACTGTGACACACATGGTATTCCCTTCACATCAACTACAGAACCCATGGTTGATGTAACATAATTCATCCTATGGGATGCCTCTATTGCGTGGTAAAGGCCTAAGTAGATGTAACATGAATCATCCTTGGAAGGAAACATATATCCTATAGATGCAACATGATGCATCAAAACAATGCCCATCTTCTCGATGGCCAACTTGCAGCTAACATTTAGTAGTAAGCTGAACCAGAAGAAGGTTTGCCTCATACAAAAAAAATCAATCAACAATGCTATAGCTCTACAATTGGCCCATCCTTGGATTAACTTTAACCCTCCCATGAGTACTCTAATGAAAGGTCAATGTTTTAGGGGCAAGCTACTTCATGCCATGCTCATCATTAGCCGTGTTGACTTTGCATCTTACATCATGATCCACTGTTTGCATTTCATTTCCACCATTTAAATTTCATCTCCCTAGCATTACCTATACCCCTTCTCCCCTAACATAACCTTATTTCCATAACACTCTTGAGCAATGTAAAATGACATTCGATCTTGTGCTAACAAATGATGTTGGTGACATGTTTGCTGTGGTGTTTGTAATTATTTTTTGATGTCTTTTGGGCCACTCCTCAAAATTTCAACAAAGAGGGGCTATTGAAACACCACAAAATTTTTGGTCTCAGCATCTCGACTATAGATTTTTCTAAGTGTCAGAGTGATGGCACTTTCTGCACCCTGCTATGCTATGTAGCGTAGTGTAGTGTAGTGCTACAGTGTGTAGCATAGCGCTATAGTGTAACACCTTGCTACGCTATGTAGCATAGCACATACAATATGTATCATAGCATTATAGTTAAAACACCATAAAATTTTAGGTCTCGACATCGCAACTACAAATATGGCTAAGTGTTACATGCTATTACGTGTTGCTATGGTGCATAGAATAGCACCTTGCTACACTGCATAGCATAGCACCTCTGCTACAGTGCATAGCATAGCACCTTGCTACAGTGTGTACCATAGCATCCTACTACAGTGCATAGCATAGCACCCTACTATAGTGAATAGCATACCGTCTTGTTACAGTACACTGTTACACACTGTTACTTACTGTTGCATGTTGTTACCTACTACACTACCATGTGGTGCCATATCCACATTTTGAGGTAACCCTAGCCCTATAAATATCTCTGCTCCCTCTTTAAAAAAGGAGAGGAATAGAGGGAAAGGCTTTAATTTCTTCACCAAAAAAAAGTAGTTGGCATTTCCATTTTAGCATTTGGCATTTTAGCATTCTAGGACTTAGCTCCGTAGGCAAACGAGAAACATTGCACACCACACTGACCAAGAGGCACAACTACATCACATGGTATACTATGACCATCGACCTAGGACAAATAGTTTATCACAGTGAGCACCAAATCTCATAGCACGAAACCACCGAGGTTGTGATTTTGATCCTGCTATGCCTATTGTACACTTTGTATACTTGTACTCTTTTTTAGGATGGTGTATCTTTCTATTCAAACTCTCTTTTTGGTTGTCCATAGCATTTATTTGTGATTGTTAAGCATTAAATTGTGTTCACTACACTGTTACACACTTTAGCAAGTTTCTACTGCTGTGCACATTGCATTTTCTTTTATTGTTTGCAAAAGGGTTATCATAAATCAATTAAGTTCCTATCTGATCAAACAAACTGTTCAGGGCACCCTATTTCCATTTTACCTAACACAGCCCTTGTGTGGATCCAAGGTTGGGCTATGTGCCTAAAAACCTTTTGGTGTTTCTAGCCGCCAACATTTTTTTTACTACAATTTTTAGCACTAGAAGGAGGGTCATTTTTTCTGCATTTTCATACTTAGCATTTTTTTTTGCATTTTTGTACTTAGCATTTTTCTTTCTACATTGTTACACTTAGCCATTTTCTGCATTTTTACACTTAGCCCTTTTTCTTCTACCAGCAGATTTAGTCATTTTTCTACTATTTTCAGAGTTGGCCATTTCTTGCAAACAACAACTCTCACAAGCTTATATGTGAATATGAATCTAGATCAATCTTCCACATTTGTTTCTAACACATTTGATACCAAAATCTAGCCAAAGCATGCCACATTAAGCCACGAACAATACAATTTCATTTATGCCAAAATCCAAGCAGGATTACCAGTGGATTACCTTAATTTAGACGAAAAACAAGACTACGAATGAGTCCACCAAAATGGACGCGAGTACAACCCCTCCTTGTTTGACATAATCCCACTCATTGAGTCTTATCACTAGTTGTTGTCCCAACTCATCCATGCAAACAAGCATGATGCAGGGACAATCTATGAGCAAGCCTCATAGAGGGAGGAAGACGAGTTTGAGGCTTACTTCAAACATGAGAGCCACCTGCACACAATTTTATAACAACCAATCCTTAGTATAGCCCCTCCTCGGTTTGGTCCATCCATCCCCTCCAAGATAGTGACCATGCCAATTCAGTGTTCCTCACAAGCAACTAATGCTTTTCCCCAACCCTATGCTCATGTAGGGGCCACCTCGTAGCTCCAAACAACTCAGGCATCCTACATCCCACCTATCTCATTGGTGTGTATGGTATCCATCAAACCCACCCATGTGTGTCCCACTCTAACCACTACACCCATCTCTTAGCCATTACATCAGCATTTTTCCACTATGATGTTAAACTCGCAACAACCATCCGCTATGACATTAAACTGGCAAACTCCACAATCAACAATTCTTTCTTATGCTATGAAATGAACCCAAGCCCAGTCAATGCAACTAGCTGGTACATGCCCAAGCTTGTATTAGGCATTCTAGTTGATATACATCTTGACAGAGGAGATCAACCAAATTAAGGTTACCTCCTCTAACACCATTAAGATGGGGAACTTCTACCAAGATGATCCCATAAGTCCTATGGTACCACCTCTAACTCTCCCAACTAGGGCCCAATTTCCTCAATTAACCAAGTACAATGGTGAAGAGAACCCCAATGCACACTTGGTCACATTTGGATTTGAATGCCTAGTCCTTTAAGCTTGGCCACACACTATCATGTGTGTGTTCCCCATGTCACTCACTGGTGAGGCCTTGGATTGGTATTGTGCACTACCCAAGGCCTCAATCTCCTCTTTGGAGGATCTCATAACTAAAACACAATAAAATTTTTGCCTAGCACGTTTAGACAGGACTCAAGCTAAGTCATGTTGTTGCTCAACACAAATAAAGCATGATCAAACTCAAGAGCCTTCAAAAAAACATGAAATGACACAAAATTGAACAGGAAAACTCCCCTTGGGGTCCACAGGCCATTTCTCCAACTCCCAGCATCTAGAATCTAGGGTTCTAGGTCCAAATGCATGGTTTTTATTGTATACACATTGGTCACGCTATAGTCACGATGCCTAGCATAAGACCAGCATGTGTATAGCGTGACCAACTTCTGGGGCCCTAAAATCAAGTCCAAACAGCCTAGCTTCAAACACACAGACCCTCCATGAGCTTCACTGATGTCCCCTACAGCTCTGAACCCTGAAAAGCTCAAAATTTAAGCTCAAAATCACATGTTTTGAGCCACTTTCAGTAACTCATGCTAAGGTCACACTACACAACATGACCATAGCATGACCAAAAAAGAATGGCTTAATTCAGACACCTCTAAGAAGAATTTTGACATGAATTCAACTCTCAGGTGTTAGGAAACACTTACACATGTTCACAGGCTTTGAAAACTCACAATTTGGCTCTCAAATATGGCATTTTTAGTTGCTCATGCTGAGGTCATGTTGCATAACATGAACAAATAAAATATGACCAAAAGAACATGAAATTGACCTCAAATCCAGCATCCAGGCCACCTTGGAGAGTAAACAGCAGTTGGAATTTAAGAAACAGGCATCATATAACCAAATTTGATTCCAAATGTGTCATTTCCACTTAGTCACATTGCTGTCACGCTGAGGTAATGTTGCACAGTGTGACCAATCAAAAGAAGCACAAATTCAAGGTTAGATCAGCCTAAATTCAATGTGAAGAACCCTCTTGACATCAGGCATGTAGATGCACTCTGAAAATGGTCTCACAGGTTGAAGATGGGTTCAAATGGATCATAAAGCATTGGACGTGCTAATGGTCACATTGGGATGCTAGACGCCAGATGTTGGATGTCAAGACACATTGCAGACATGCCAGAGCTAGATCCATGCATGCTACAGGCCTTGGTAGAACAAAAATAGCACAGATCTACAGATCTATAGGCCAGACATCTGGATCCACTCTTGTACTCTAACATTCTTTGTACATTTTGCATTTTTTATGTGTATCAAGCTCTTACATTGTTGAGTACACACGCTAGCATAAGAGATCTGGGTCATGTTGTACCCTATGCATTATAAAATTCTATGCATCCAGTTGAAATGTACACACCTATTGCCCAATTTGCATTTCTCTCACCCCACAACCATAAATCTTCCTCTAGATCCAATCTCAAGCACAAAACCCTATAAATACCCATTCTTCCATTTGACAATGGTGGGAAATTTTAGGGCATTAAGATCTAGAGAGTTGAAAAATCTCAGGATCATTATCTCGTATGATTGGGAATTATGCAGACTTAGTCACGCTAAGTATTTTGGGAAATTTTGATCACACTACACATCTCAGAAACCTACAATCTCCCAACGTCTATACACCCATCACATCAGGGCCAAACATGCATCCTGCAATCAATCTGCAACTGTGTTCTTACCAGTACACTTTTCTTTGCAGTCATCAATCAATATATATAATTACAATTTCTTCATCCATTGTTTCTCTATTTATGCTAGTTATGTTTGTTACAAATTCTTGTTGCTTCTGTTTATGTTTTGTTTTCATCTTGCATTTCATATGTTCGTTTATATTTTAGCTTGCATCTATTTACATATAACCCAACACATCGTAATAGCATATGCTAGGGGAAGTCCTTGTTTGATCTACACATAGACCATTCAAGGCACCCTACCTTCATTCATTTCGAGCTTGCCCTCATGCGAAGGTGGGATCTTACTATGTCTTCCATAGATCTCTCGGCATCCATTTCATTCCAGCCTTGTGCCGACGGTTTTAGATAGTACAGTAAATTGCTGCTAGAAGGAGGGCCAAATCTATTTGCATTCCATTTGCCTATCCATAGCATCCATCATTTGGTATATAGCATCCACACATTGTTCATAGGGTCCACATGCTGACCATTGCTAGTTTACTCTATTCACAACTCTCCACAACATCCACATGTTGTATCCCAGCATGCACACACTCCTCTTAGCCTGCAGATGCTAGCCCCTACTCATAGACTCCGTCTAAACTACCCTTGGCTTGCACACACTACACTCAACATCTAGGAAGCTATCATCAGCCTGCACACACTGCCCTCTACTAGCACATGTTGAAAACTCTATCTAGAATCTTGTTCCTTGCATACACATACTATGCCTTGGCCTCAGATGCTATACCTAGTTTCCACATGCTAGACATTTGGTCATGTTGTAGTTAGTCACGTCGTAGACCTACCAAAATTCACATGCCACAATTCAACCCGAGTCAACATACGCTTCACTTGCAGTTGTGGCCATATGCTTTACCCCTTTTATAACATACTTTGTACTTCTTTATGCTTCTTACATAACTTATATGTTGTTCCTATTTTCACACAATGTACTCCCTCTTTTATGCTACTTCATCTCTTTCATACACTACTCAACCTTTTCACATGCTACATTGTTCATATGTTATGAAACTATACATCATTGACACTTAACACATATTTTCTCTCTCTTACGCTGCATTCTCTCTCCTACACTGGATCACCCAAAGTTGAAAATGGACTCCACACATACCAACACCACTGCCTTTCCCATCTCTAACTTCGGTACTACAATCTCGGCTCTTGTCATCACCGTTGAGGCCATAGTTGCCCTTGGCAAGATCAACCTTCATGGGCCACCTCACCAGTCATTGAGATTTCAAGGTAGAGATCCCACATTCACCATCCTAACAACTGAACAATATGACTTTATTTGTGTTAAAATCTAGGCTAACCTGGCCATTGACCAAACCAAACTAGAAGCAAAGAGACACTATGAGCTAATTCACAAAGGAGGCCATGACTTCACTCCCACTACCTATGATGTCATCCCCCTCATTGAATCCCACCATGAACTCCTATTCCAACTCCTCATGGAAAGGAACCAAACCTCATGCAAACCCACCATAGAGCCTCAAAATGAAGATGAGGAACATAATTTCACAGCTCAATCCGAGCATGGGGATTTATACCATACTCTCAGCCCACATACTTATGTGAACCTATTATTTCACCCTTTCATAGGAGAGACCATGTCCTTTCATGTATCTAAAAGCACTGAAGCACATGTATCTCAATAGGAAGCACCCACTCTCATTCCCACTATCCCCATCACCAATACTCAATTCAATGCATCGATCTCCGTTATTCCTTTGGTCACCACATTATCTCCTCTTCTATAAGTACAACTCCAAAAAATCTCCTCTCAAACTAATGTAGTAGTGACGTTCCCATCCCAAGTAATTAGGATGCCATCCATGATACCCACTTCTACATCTACTCACTATATACCACGAGTGCAAATCCAACAAACACCCTTCACCACATCGACTCAACAAGTTCAGGGCATTTCCTCACAACTCGTAACTAGACAGTGGACCATGTCTAGCATGCAACAATATCAACCCACTCATTACAGCATACCACCTACTACAATTCCATCCATGAACATCACTCAAGTACAACCATCAATAACTCAATATTCATCATTCCTACCAAACATACAGTATTCTAACTTGTATAACACTCAAACTAACCAACCTACTACTCCATCGAGTGCCCAAGAATGGGTCGAAACCAAAAAGATGATGCAAAATCTCACTAATGAAGTAAAGTGCTTTAAAACCATTAACACTAAGGAGCTTAAGGTATTGGACTTCTACCAAGATGACCCGATTAGTTCCTTAGTGCCACCTTTAACTTTACCCAAGGGAGTTTCATTGCCTCAATTAACAAAATATAATGGGGAAGGATACCCCAACATCCACTTGGTAACATTCAGATTAGAATGTTTATTACTTCAAGCTTGGACACACACAATCCTATGAGTGTTCTCCATGTCCTTAACTAGAAGAGCCCTAGACTAGTACAGATCATTACCCCATAACTTTATATCCTCTCTAGAGGATCTGTTACATCAATTTGTTACTAGGTTTAAGTACAACCTGAAGCTTGAAGTGACCTTAGACAGTTTGATCCAAGTGAAGTAGGCACCATTAGAACCTGTGCAAAATTTCATTTAGATATGGATTTTTACACTTAATGAACTTTACAAGACAATCCCGGAAACATACCTACTCATGATTCTTAAAGAAGTCGTGAATGATTTAACGAAGTCAAGGCTCTAGTATCTAAACGCTCGCACCCTGAGTTAAGCTTTTGTACACATAAAGAACATAGAGGAGGTAGCCCAAAATAGTCCTGACCCCACTTATTCAGCCTTTAAAATTCAACACATAAAGAAAGAAAAGGACAAGGCTAAACCAATAGTGTCAGCAGTAGTAGAGGCAACTCAATCCAACAACACAGGACAGAAAGGGAAACAACCTACTATTCACATTACCTATGAGAGAACTGCTCCTGCACCCACACCTGAACCATCCTTCACACAAACTGCTAACACAGGTCACACTAGTACATTTGAGAGAAAAGAACCTACTCAATATACATCATTACCTATGAAGCCTTCGCAACTACTAGATCAACTTTTAAAGGCTAGGGCCATCAAACATAAGCAATTGTCTCCCACCGTAGCCCAAAAACATGATCAATATTGTGAATTGGTTAGAAACCCAAGCTTGCAAACACCAAATGGGCCTCTAGTGCCAAGAAGCTTTAGGCTAGATATATTTTGTGAGTACCATTAATGAAATGGGGATAGAAACGATTATTTTTTCACCCAGAAACAAGACATACAATGTATGATTGATAGGGGTGAAATAACCTTTGATGAAGCTAACCCTGTAAAACCGAAAAATCAATCTATGGGTGTGTATAAGGATTCCCTTAACACCAAGGAAGCTCCTTATGTGATCAACATAGTACATGTCAAAAATGAATAGGAAATGCCCAGAAAACCCTTTGTGATGCACATTCCTACAACGTCAACACCATGTTCCCTACCCTTGCTTCTAACACATACATCCTACACACCTCGAAAACCATTCGTCATTTGGGTACCCATTTTGATGGCAATAACGAACATACCCCCACAAACCAAACTTAATTCATTTGTGATCTGAGTACCTTCTACTAATGCAACTACAAATGCACCACTGCCAACTCGTCCCATTCCATTCATAATCCAGGTGCCTAAACACCCTGATGCTCAACCACCAATAGATCCATTGTAAATCCACTCCATTAAATGTTGTATCCATGGCTCTGAAAACTAATTAACCAAGCATAAGTAACCAAGCTAAAAAATTAGGAATGCCCAAGGAACCAAAACCAACAATTACAGTGGACCATGCAATAATCCTTCCTCAAGAAATACAACTGTTAGGTCAAATGGACGAAGTCTCGACCAATAAGAACATACCAAATAGCAAAGACTTGGCTAGTGCCATAACCCAGGTTACATAGGTCTTCAAACAAAATAACACTTCACTAAGCCTGTATTACCTAATGATGACCTCTCAAGTACACCATAAAACCCTAGTATGTATGTTAACATCGATCCCTATCAGTGAAGACTTACCTACAACTAAACCATACATTCATGCAATAATGTCTCCACATCAAAGATCAAGGTCCACATCACTAGAATTCCATGTAGATAACATTAAAAAGGATGAAAAAATAGGAGAAGTCACCACTGCATCCATTGTCATAACCATACAAGTGAACCAGTTTAAAATACACATGATGTATGTTGATGATGGGGTAGCCAAAAATGTAGTATCATTTCCTATCATCGAATAATTAGGGCTCACAGAGTAGATAAAACCAACATCCATGACATTCTTGAAATCATTCTGTGGATCATGTGTCATAGTAAAAGGAACAATAACTCTGGACTTGATAGAGGGGGACCACTTCCCTACATCAGCTGAGTTCGTGGTCATAGATGAGATGCTAGGATTTAACTTGATTTTGGGATGACCTTGTTTAGCCCAATTAAAAGCAGTATCCTTGCCCATCCACCAAGAGGTTCACTTGCATTATCAAGGTGGTGAAATAATTATACATGGTGATGCAGCTGCATGCAACATCTCTTCACATGTGGGCACAAACCAAGGCTTAGAGGTTAAATTTGATGAATCTAAAGAAGATGTCACTACCCTTGGGTTTAATCAAGATGACATCACCAATGAGCCTAAATAAGACAATACACCAGATGAAACCCAAAGTGATAATCAACCTCCAAACCATGATCCACCAGAAGACATGGAAATAATACAAAATGGGGAAACATTGCAAAATGCTGACATAGGGGTCATTTCCCAAGACGTCTCATGGTCAGAATTACCATTTGACATAATTAACGAAGGAGATGCTGAATATAGGATCACACCAACATGCCCCACTCCTAATCTCAAGCTTCAAAAAATAAAGAAGCTACTCAACCATTAAACTACCACACATCTAAAATGATGTAAAACTACAACACATCGGAAATGACGTAAAACTACCACACATTCGTATATCCCAAAAATAGTTAAAACTCCCCTCTTCTCGTAACACAAGTACAATAGTCTGTCATGAATTTAAACTAACGCACATGTCCAAAAATAGCCTTAAACTAGAATACAATGCATTTTAGTTTCATCAAAATCAGATTCCTTGTTTACATTCTTAACCATATTTTATCTTTTACACATTACGATTTTCCTTTACATTCTTTCTACATCACTATCATTCCTCTTACATCCACACAAAAAAAAATGTATGTGTAAACATATTATATTATATCATGATCATGTTACATGTCCCCATTCATTGTCAAAAACAAAAAATTACAAAAAAAGTGACAAGATTAACAAGAATAACAAGTTAAACTAGGCATTAGTGCTAGGAGGGGGCTGATCCCCAAGCTTCTCTCCATCATCCAATTTTGCTCAACTGGGGCCACCATCAACACCACCATGATCCTACAATGACAAAAGTACAATAACAACTAATTAGGAAACATAAAAAGACATTAAACAAATAAGAAAAATGAAAAAATGTTACAATACTAAAAAAATTACAAGAGAATAAGTTCTAAGACCAAATTCTATACAACAAAGAATCTCTTCTTCTGCCATGCACAACCAATCTTCTTCAAGACCTAAATCAACATTAGCTATAGTTTTACCTTTGTCCACTGATGTCCAGGAAGGATGATCAAGAGGAAATTGGCCTAACAAAACTTCCCCAAAGGCAGTAGTGATGGATTGCTTAGGAGACCCCACCACTATCGTACATTCAACAAAATGGTCATAGGGAGTGCGCAAGTCCAATCCCTTAATAAAAATTTCCAATCGATGAAGTTCAACAAATTGTTCTTTCAACCACTTCTTGTACTAGTATTTTTGATCTTTTTGGTCCTAGCCCCATTTACGTACTTTGGCGGCGAAAGATTTCCAATCCTGACATTTCTGATTCAACAAATCGATTTGGGCCCTTTGTTCAGCTAGCTCCTGCATCACCTATACCTTACTATTTTAGGACATTCCAATAACAAGCGTAGGTGATTTCGGAAGTATGCCAAGTACTAACACTCACCAACCTAGCAAATGCGAAATCGTAATGGGCATTGTATTCATTTCTCTCTTCTATTAGCTTGGAAACATTATTTTCTGCCAATTGAACTTTCTACCACAAATGTTCAATAGAATGCCTAAAAGTCCAAAGAGATTTGGCATCTTGAACCATGAAACCTATGACTACATCATAAATCTTTCTAGAAACTTGTCCAATGTCTTCAAGATGTTTAGGTAGAGCATCAACATGGGTTGCCTTGGAATGGTCCCATTGTAGCTTAGCACCTACCAATACAAGAAGCACATGACTTAGCCAATGAAAAATCAAATAAACACAATGAACTAACTTAGGTCATTCAATGTTACACGTCACATGCACATACCTAATTTAGGGTCAGCTTCTTGTAAACAAGCTACCATGTCGTTGACAATTCCTATAACAAAGTCCACTTTGTTGGGCATTTCAAGCCATGGTTTAGGTTCATTTTTGGATTCTGGAGTAGGTTGAGTTGTCATTTCAACTATTTTCCACAATCTAGGTACTTCTATCCAATGATTATGAGCCTTTGATGTTTCAACACCTAAGTCTTGTATCAACAAAAATTGTTGTAACTAGGAAAAACCACAATATATATATATATATATATAGGAATCATAGAGAAAGAAATAAAACATACCAAAAATCCCTTGTTCAGTCAACTCAGGTGGGTCACCAAGATGTAATGACCCCTCAAAATAGCCATTGAACATCTCTCTCTCTTCACTAGAATGACTAAGAACATCTAAACCCTTGGTGAGATTTGTTTCCATGGCTTCTTCCTCACCTCCTTATAGGGAGATAGGAATCTCTCCAATAACTTATTCATGGGCATCCTATTCTTCTTCCTCATTTAGCTTGGTGGGAATCGATGTCGGTTCAACCACTGGAGCTGATTCCATCCTTTCTCTTTCAGGGGTTTCCTCTGAAGACATCCATAAATTCAAAGTTAACATGACATAGTAACTATACCAATTTAAATAAGTAAATAAAATCCAAAAATTATGATTAAAAAACTAACAATAAATAAAATACACTTACCACATTCTAGAAATATGAATTTAATGCATTTATCTCTTGGTAGTCTAGTCTCTAGACCAGATCCCCTAGGACGCTCAACTCTTCGCACTTTAGACTTAGCCTTCCCAATTGTCTTCTTGATTACATGATCAGCTCTCCTGACACTAGTGTGCAACCTAGGAGGCTCCAACCCTATGCTATCATGTGTATGATGGGATTGAGCAACACCCACTATTGTAATGAAGACTAATTCTCCAACACCTTTGGGGGCATCTTGAGATCTGCTAAGGAAAAATAGGTGATGGATCCAAGGGCAAGATGTTTGTGCATGGTCCCTCAACACATTGACTATCTTCATGGGCCACTAGGAACTCAGCGAATCTATGGAGGTAGCTTGCAAAAAATGCAAAAGTGAAATGGGACTATGCATTGACATTAGAGTACAATCTGAAAATCTCTCCACAAAAGCCTAAAACTAAGAACTATCCCCAGTTATAATGCATACCAGTCCCTAAGATCAAGCACATGATACGTGTGGGATGTACCCCAAGAGTTCTCACTTGAGATAGTGACTTAGAAAATTTACATGCTCTAAATAATGGGTACAACAAATTCACTTCCGTCACTCTAGAGTCCACTTACATAGGGAAGGCCTTGGAACCTCGTGACACATCCAGCCATTCCTCAAGGTCCTTAATCACATGGACTTCTCTATTCAGCCTATCCATAGCCACTTTGACACCATATAATGGTACACCAAAGAGATCTAAAAAGAATTTGGCTATCAAATGGAATACAACCTTAACCCCCCAGACTCGTGTGATAAAATAAGTAGCATCATTGTTGACGGAGTCAAGGATGGAAACCATTTCAATCATGGGAGAATTAGGAGTCAAGGCAATGAATAGATCCATCAGACCAGCATCGGTTATAAAAGTGATGACATGTTGAGGTGCCTTTATATGCAACCACCATTGTGAATCTTCCATCTCCCCGTACATCATGAAAAGGGTACCCTCCGTGTGCCCAGACACGATTGTGACCCCACCAAGGGTAATATCCACTATAAGAACACGTTAAAAAAAATACCAACATCATAATAAAAAATGAGGGAGCAAAGAAATAAATGAAGGTTAGAACACAATCATTTACCATTAGCAAATGGATCAGGCACAGTTGGCACTGAATCAACCGCTTGAGGAAAAGTGGGTCCATTATGAGACCAAGCTTCATGTAGCCACCCATGAGCTTCACAATGTTTAAAGGCCCTAGAGAACTATTTATTATAATGGATAATATCACCCTTCGTTTGAGCCAACATGGCACCACAAAGAGTGGGGCCCACCATGAAAGTCTCTAAGGCTATACATGTTAAGTCAAGTCTGTCATCATTCCTGCACATTCCATGCTCATAAAAATAGGGCTTGCCATAAAAAAGATAATCAAACATAAACAACAAGATAATACGAAAGCAAACAAGATAAAGATAAATCAAAAAGAACTGACCTATCCACCCTTTACACTGTTCCAGGTGGATTTTGGCACAATGTATGTACACAAAAAGCTAGGAAAAGGGTGTTACTGCTATTGTAGTGGCTACAAAATGGTAACTTCCAAAAATGAGTCAGAGGATGAGTAGATCAAGGATCTTTGGCAGGACCTCCATAAAATTTAAATTATCCCTTTTCCACATCAACAATGAAGGCCAATATGTCATGGGATGAGCTAGGCAGTACTGCCTCAACAACACTACGAGCCAGCTATTTGCTTAAATGAGATCATATAACCATGCTAATACCTTGCAAGATAAACAATAGAAATTCACTAGAGCCTAGACAAAACCATAACCCTTGTGATTTGATCTCCATGTCATGGCGAGGTGTGTTGGGCTCCAAGGGGCCAAACCATGAAAACACACCCATGAGTTCTACCACCAAAAGAAAGGGCTTAAGTCCCATGCACAGATCCATAACCTTAAGTAAGTAATTTAAAATGTATAAACTAAACAAAGATATATATTAAACAAATAAATTTAAACAAATAAGTAAATAAACCTAACGAGTAAATAACATTCAACACACACGCAAGGCTATCCCTTGGGACAAGAACTCCAGTATTTGTTTGGTGCATCTAATGCTCAATAGGGTACATTGGAATCCACTAAGTAACACCAACCTCAAAAGGACAACGTTTGCAAAAATTACATTAATGGTTTAAGTTACCAAAAATCATCACACCTGCAAGTGAAAAGTGTGACATGGTTCATGATATTTTAAATCCTATAGCTCACACTGCACATAGGAGAAACTCACGTCACACATGGTAAATTAATTGCATGACAACTAGAGATGGCGGTAGCTCATGATAAAAATTACTCATGCTACGGTAGGAACTAGTAACGCTGCAACTACAACTGAAGACAACAATTCATGCTATACTTGGTAGTCACCCACACTATATGTGGGAAGAACTCACACTATCAAAGAAAACTTCAAGGCCAAAACATTGTCTCACATAGCTAACAGAATGCCTTATGTTACCAAGGCAGCAACTAACATTGCAAGAGGGTTACCTCACACCATGATTTACTTTCAGAATGAACCTCAGGGTTAGCTCACGATGCAAGGAAGTCATTAACACTACAAATAGAAGTTCACCATGTCAAAGCAAACCCCTCATGATGCCAAATCAAAAATACCCAAAGCATGGCAATCCTTGCAACTCACGCTACCTATGGGCATGTCCCAAGTTGCTCATGCTAGGTCAAAACTAGTAAATAGGATAAAATAGTAGCCCAAAATGCAGAATCAAAAGAGAAGATCCTTAAAACATGCCCAAAAATGCATTAAAAATACAACCATACTACACCAAAAATGTGGTTTTTAAAGGCCACTCACGCCGAGGGCAACTCATGCCGAGGGCCACTCACGCCGAGGGCAACTCACGCTGAGGGAAACTCATGCCACAATCTTAGGAACTCACACTATAATGCAAATACTTGTAATGTAGGGAGGAAACATAATCACTATCAACACAACCAGAAATCATCCACGAACATCCAAAATCTACACCTCATAACTCATGCTGCCACTCATTGATGTTATGCCAAAAAAACAGGAAAGAGGAAAGTAATGAACCTGCATAGGGTTCCAACCCATGAACAAATCCTCGGCTGTGGAAGGCATTGGAGTAGTTCCCTGCTCTCTTGCACAAACTCCAAGCATTCCTACTTCTTCCCCCTCCCATGTTCCTATTTTATCCTACCCTTTTTCTTCCTTATGCTAAGTCCTCCTGGTCGCTCATGTTTCCAGTTACTCACGCTGTGTTGGGTTTCTAGTTACACACACTATGCATTGGTCTTCTAACTTATGTTGTGCCTAGTTACTCACGCTTACACCACATTTAGGAGCCATTTTACCTTATTTTGTAGTCATGTAGTGCCACGTACTTTATTCTCTTATTTATTTTTACCTTATTCTATTTTATTTTATTCTTATGCTCCTGAAGTAGCTACTTCTTTTAATTTCTCTCATATTTATTAAGTTTTGCAAAGTAACCCAAAAAAAACTATTAAAAACTACAAAATCTAGGAAAACTATTAAAAAATAAAAACACTAGAATGCATGCAAATCAAAAAATTGAGGCCTAGTAAGGCCAAACATTACCATATGTGGCCCGGTAAGGTCTAAAACTGTCATGCATCTGTGTAGGGCAATAAGCTACTCATTGCATGTCTTATTCACATTTAGAATTAAAATTAATTACATAAAAATGGCAATTAAACCTTTACTCACATTTCTCCCCGTTCAAATTGGCAAGAGCAACCACATGGATAACAAGAACCTCCTAAAAACCTTGTTTATTAATGGACCACATGGAGCCATCAAAAGAGAGCTTAATCTAGAGTCCATTGATCTAGACTCATCAACTTATGAAAACTTCATGGCATCAACTCAAGATACTCTTGATTGCTTTAAGGGAATTATGAAAACTCTAGAATTAAAGGATGATAAAATCATTGAAGATCCCCTTGCAAAAGTCCCCATTACTATGTCCGACGACGAAGTTAAAATATTAAAACTGAGTACTCTATTGAATCCACAACTAACCAGTGACATAACTCAAGTGCTGAAAGACAACATGAAAGCGTTCACTTGGTCATATACTAATATGCCACGACTAGACCCTTAAATAGTCTAGCATAACATCATCCTTGAACCAAAACTCAGAATAGTAAAACAACAAGCACAAAAGGTTAGACCTAAGGTAGTGTTGGTAGTTCATAATGAAATCACAAAAATTTACCAAACCAGTTTCATTTGAGCTATTGACTATGTTGACTAGGTGTCCAACATGGTTATAGTCCCAAAGAAGAATGGGAGCATTCGCCTATTTATTAACTTCCGTGACCTCAACATAGCAATCATAAAGGATGAATTCCTCCTACCTGGTATCAATCAACTTGTTGATTCAACTACTGGGCATGCATTGTTGTCCTTTATAGATGGATTCTTAGGATACAACTAGATTAGGATCAACCTAGAACATCAACTTAGGATAACCTTCATGACACCATGGACCACATTCTATTATACAATGATGCCATTCGGCCTAAAAAATGCTAGTGCTACATATCAACGAGAAATGACTTACATCTTTAGTGATTATATGCTTAATTCTCTCAATGATTACATGGAAGACATCATGTCAAGTCAAAAAGAATTGAGCAACATGTCAATGATTTAGACTTGGTACTTAAACGTTGCCTCAAGTATGAGCTTAGACTTAACCCAGAGAAATGTGTCTTTCAAGTCAAAAAAGGAAAAAATGCTCAAATTCGTAGTATCTGAAATAGGGATACGAGTAGATCCCGATAAGGTTAAGGCAATAAAAAATTTGAAATGACCTAGCAACCTCATCAAACTACGTGTTCTACAAGGTAGATTACAATTCATTAGGTGTTTCATTGAAAAATTGATGGACAAGTTGAGATCCATGCAGCATTTATTGTGCAAAGGTGTCCATTTTCAATGGAATCAATAGTTCCAGGAAGCGTTTGAGAACATCAATACGATACTAGTTCAACTACCAACAGTTTATTCCTCATAGAACAAAAAACCCTTCTACATTTACCTTGTGACATTAGATTCATCTATCGCATCTATGCTTTTTCAGAAATGAGAAGATGGAATTGAAATCCATGTCTACTACCTAAGCCATGCCTTAGTGGCCCATGAACAAAGATACAATGACATGGAGAGGTCATGTCTAGCCCTTATCTTTTCCTTGAAGAAGTGGCAACATTATCTCTTCCATAATCAAGTCAATATTATTTGTAAAGACAATGTGCTCAGAGCTATCACCAACAACATCTATGAATCAAGCAGGATAGCTAGATGGAAGGTGATGATTGCTAAGTTTGACCTATCCTACATAGCTCAATCTTCCACAAAGGGTCAAGCAATAGTCAATCAAATGACCACCTCACGAATGCAAGACCAAGCACCAATCAACCTTGAGTTCCTTGATGAGAACATGAACATCATAGACACTATGCCCGATGACTACGATGCAATCTTATTCTTTGATGGAGCATCAACCTCCTCAGGATGAAGTGCTGCAGCCATCATAACATATCCCTCCAGAGATATTTGATTCTCTTCCTATCGCTTAAACTTCCCTTGTACCAACAAGGTGGAAAAGTATGAAGGTCTTCTTAGAGGTCTTATGGTAGCATTAGCTTCAAGAATCACATGGCTCGTAGTTTGAGGTGATTCACAGCTGCTAATCAATCAAGTCATAGATGTTTTCACATGAAAAGCTTCACATTTACAATCGTACTATGACTTAACTAAATACTTGCTAAAACAGTTAACAAGAATAGATGTGCAACATGTTCCTAGAAGTGAAAATACCATCGTAGATGCACTTGCAACACTAGCCTTAAACATGAAACTTGACACATTTCATGCATTGCCTAGTTCTATAACGAATTGTGCCAAACTCATAACTGACACTCCTAATGACACACCTATAGCATATGTTAGTACCACACATGTAGTAGAATTATATGATGACATAAAAGAGTACCTTCTACATGGTGAACTACCACAACATCTAACAAAGGCTCAAAAGGACACTATGCAAAAATGTTTGTGATAATATACGCTAATAGGAGACACATTATGTCGTAGATCCTATGAAGGCATTTTGTTAGTGTGCTTTAGTAGTGTCGATGGTCACACAATCATGGAGAAAGTTCATGAAGGACTTTGTGGAGGACATATAGCACCCAAGGCAATGGCAGCAAAAATCAGATGTTTAGGCTATTATTAGCCACACATGGAGTAGGATTGTTTCTCCAAGGTCAAAAACTGCAACATTTGTTACAAGCATGATAATTTAATACATTTACCACTTAATGAGTTTCATACAACACAAATCACATGGTCTTTCCAAAAATGGGGGTTAGATATCATTGGACCGATAACTCCCCTATCTTTAGCAAGACATAGCTTCATCATCACCGCAAATGAATACTTCACAAAATGGGTAGAAGATATCCCCCTTAGGAAGACCACATCCAAACAAGTGTGCAATTTCATACTCAAAAATATTGTAACCCGTTTTGGCATCCAAATGACCATAATCACCGATAATGGGGCACAGTTTAGTAGTGCCAAAACCAAAAAATTCTGTAAGACCCTAGGAATCAAACACTTGTTCTCATCACCATACTACTAAAAAAGTAATGGTCAAGAAGAATCCACAAATAAAAATATCATCATGATGGTCGAGAAAATGCTTCACCAGAGCAAAAGAAGATGGCATGAATAGCTAGTTTATGAGCTATGGGAATATCGAACGATGCATCGAATATCCACAGGTAAAAAACCCTATAGTATTATTTATGGATCAGAAACTATTTTACCCTTGGAATTGCAAGTACCCTCATTGCGGATTACTCTCTCTAGAATCCTTGATGAAGATCGAAATGATGAATGGAACGGTGGAGGAGGAATGTACATGTGTGCTAGATCAAATTGAGTGGTAGCAAAAGCAACAACGATGGTGACATCAACACAACATAAACAAGAACACAATCAACGAAGGTGACCTTGTCTTCAAGACAGTCCATGACCACTCAAACAAATTCTTAGCCAATAGGGAAGGGCTTTACTTGGTCACTAAGGCATATGACAATGGGGCATTCAAACTCACTAACATGGATAGAAATGAGTTCACCATCCCTAAAAATCACATGTACCTAAAACCATTGTATGTATGATGAGCTTAAGGTATGTTCTAGTCCTAGACTCATGACCTAAAACTGATACCATAGAACAGTCCTGGATCTATGACTTAAAATTAGCATCACAGAACGTCTTGGCATCATGACTGTAAACTAATACCAAAGATTCATCCTAGCATTATGACAATAAAATAACACCATGGAGCTCTATCCGACATGATATTAAACTACCACATTCTTGTCTGCTAGAGTCTGCTAAGACTATAAACTAGCTTGCCTCTTCAGAGTTGGCCACGACTATAAACTAGCATTGCACTGTCCGCTATGACGCTAAACTAGAAACGTCCAAAGGGTTATGATGTAAAACTAATCAATGACAATATACTAAGACTATAAACTGGTAACATCATGACTTGTCTTCATCCAAAACCTGTCGCATGAATCACGACATGAACTCTAATGACACTGATGCTACTCCTTCTGATTGCCTAAAGTTCAACATAGTGCTTTGTTCCATCAGCTATATTCATGTTTAAAAGTATTTTGGACTAACTCACTTTTGGTTTTCTTGTCCTCTTGGAGTTTTGTTTATAGGATAATGCTCTGAGGTGTTCGGACACAAATCCACTTCATCACGGTGACAAGGTACCAAACTGTTCCCGACACATGCAACTAGGTTAATCAATCCACTCATGAGTACATTCCTAGTTCCTGATGCATCCCTCATCCTCCAACATGTTCTCCCTATCTTACTCAGTTACATTTCTTGGATACATCCCATTCACCCCAAAACTTAAACCAAACTAATGCATACTATGATTCCCTGAGCAATTGCAACACAAAACAAAATACACAGTACATGATGCAAACGCAAGCGCATGAGCACAAGCATAGCACTAAATGCAAGCTCTTTCAAAAAGACCAAAAAGAAAACAAAAATAAAATAAAAATCAAAAATGAAAAAAAAAGATAGATCAACATAATAAAGAAAATAAATGAAGGAGAAAAATACATCATAAGGCCATTGGCTCTTCCCATACAAGCCCCAGGCAGGAAGGCAGTTGTCTCAATAGAAAAATAGTTGTCTTAAGCAATCATGTCACACCACATTTTTGCGTAGCTTTGGCTATTGATAATGGTCTCCCTCTAACATCCCCAAGGATCCTGTTTCTCCAAAAAATGCACCACCTCATCGTGTGGCTTTGGTTATTGACAACAAGTTATCTTAAACATGATGCAAGAGTCTTGTTCCTCCAAAGGATGCACCTTCCATGCCTTGGTCCCGAGTCTGCTAGATGTTGGCTATTGACAAGGACCAACATGACTTGTTCATAAGAGCATTCCTCTCCTATAGTTAAACAAAATAATCCTTCTATCAATCCCCGATCCCATAGTTACAACCTACTTCCTATGCATTCCAAAACTCCATCTCTTGATGCAATGTACTTTTGAACATGGTGCAATGACATTTGGCTAGGTGCCTAACAGATAGAGCTAGATGCCAAGTTTCTCGTGGTATTTTATACTTCTTTGTTGATGCCTCTTGGGTGAATTCCTCTAGACATCAACAAAGAGAAACCAATGAAACACCATAAAATTTTGGCTTAGCGCTATTAGACAGGACTCAGGCTAAGCCATGCCACTTCCCAACACAAATATAGCATGATCAAACATGGGAGCCTCCAAAATAGCATGAAATGACACACCATTGAATAGGAAAAGTCCCCCCAGTTCCACAGGTGATTGCTCCAACTCCCTGCATTTAGAATCTAGGGTTTTAGGCTCAAAATGCATGGTTTTTATTCTATACACTTTGTTCATGCTATAGTCACACTGCCCAACATAAGACTAGCATGTGTACAATGTGACCAACTTCTAGAACCCCAAAACCAAGTCCAAACAGCCCAACTTCAAGTACATGGACCCTCCATGAGCTTTACCGATGCCCCTGCAACTCCCAACCTTCGAAATCTTGAAATTTGAGCTCAAAATCACATGTTTTGAGCCACTTTCAGTAAGTCATGCTAAGGTCATGTTGCACAAAGTGACCATAGTGTGACCAAACACGATGGGCTCAAAATGCATCATAAAGCATTGGATGTGCTAATGGTCACATTGGGATGTTAGACGCCAGATGCTGGATGCCAAATGCTGACACTAGGACATGCTATAGACATACCAGAGCTAGATCCATGTACACTGGAGGCCTTGGCATAAAAAAATAGCATAGATCTATAGATCCAGAGGCCAGAAATTTGGATCCACTCTTGTACACTAACATTCTTTAAACATTTTGCAGTTTTTGTGTATCAAGCTCGTACATTGTGGAGTACACATGCTAGCGTAAGAGATCTAGGTCACGTTGTACCCTGTGCATTGTAAAATTTTTTGCATCTAGTTGAAATGTACACTTGTTTCCCGATCTACATTTCTCTCACCCCATGGGCATAAATCTTCCTCCAGATTTGAATAGCAAGCCCTAAAATCCTGTAAATACCTTGTTCTTCCATTTGAGAAAGGTGGGCGATTTTGGGGCATCAAGATCTAGAGAGTTGATGAATCTTAGGATCATTATCTCGTACAATTGGGCATTACCTAGACTTAGTCATGCTGAGTATTTGGGAAAATTTTTGTCATGTTCCACATCTCAGAAACCTACAATCTCCCAACGTTTTTACATCCATCACATCGGGGCTAAACATCCACCTTGCAATCAATCCACAACTGCATTCTAACTGGTGTACTTTTCTTTGCAGTTGTCAATTAATATATATAATTACAATTTTCCATCCATTGTTTCTCTATTTATGCCGCTTATGTTTGTTACAAATTCTCATTTCTTCTATTTACATTTTTTTTCATCTTGCATTTCATACATTCTTTTACATTTTAGCTTGCATCCATTTATGTATAACCCAGTGCATCGTAACAACATACACTAGGGGAAGTCCTTTCTTGATCTACATGTAGACCATTCAAGGCACACTGCCTTCGTTCATTTCCAGCTTACCCTTGCGTGAAGGTAAGGTCTTACTATGTCTTCCGTAGATCTCCCAACGTCTACTTCATTCCAGCCTCACACCAACGATTTCAGATAGTACAATAACCAAGTTTGTGACATGCTTTAGGTACAACTTAAAGCCTAAAGCAACCCTTGACTAGCTAATGCAAGTTAAACAAGGGCCTCTAGAGCCCATGCCAAAATTCCTCCTATGTTGGAATGCTACATTAAGTGAAATGCATGAACCCATGGCAGAAGTGCATCTACTAGCCATCTTTAAGGTGAAGTAAATGACTTTATTAAGTCCAAACTATATTATCTAGTCCCAAAGTCTCTTAGCCAAGCCTTTGCCCAAGTCAAAAGCATAGATGATGTAACACAAGATAGCAATAATCCAGCCTATGTTGCTTACAGAAACCAACATTCTTGCAAACATGTACTTGCAAGCACAAAAGTAACCAACCAGGGCCCAACAACTAAGAAACCCAAAGTGCCAACTAACAAAATCATGAATTCTAGCACCAACTCACCTACATTGACAAGGGCTACCCCGAGACCCAACTTTCAATGCAAGGATCACTCAAAGTATACAACACTACCAGTGCAATCCTCTGAACTACTAGAGCAACTCTTGAAAGCTAGGAAAATACAACACAAACATGTATCGGTAATTACCTACCTAAAACATGATAGGTACTGCAAACTACTAAGGAACCCCACTTTAGCAGCACCAAATGAGCCCCTAGTTCCACAACACTTCAAGTTAAACCAATATTGTCATTACCACCAATTGGCTAGTCATAGTACAAACAACTCTCATGCTTTGTAGGATGACCTATAGAGAATGATAGAACATGGCCAACTGATGATTAACATGGTGAGTCAATCCAACACAGATGATGCCTCCTATGTCATAAATTCCATTAGCATAGGTGGTATGTCTAAACCTACGTAACAATCTTTTGTGATTTGTGTGCCTCCTAGCAAGGCAAGGGTCCCCTCCACCTCCACAAGAAAGAGGCCTTTCTTTGTTATCAAAGTGTCACCTTAGGCACCCATAGCATCCTTTGTGGTCAAATCTCGATAGCAACCATCTGCTAAGATTTTAAACTAGCATGATGCAAGAACAAATGCTAAGAAACCTTTTCTTACGAAGCTACCACAACAAGTTGACCATACAATAACTCTACCTAAATCACCATTTTCCATAAGGGTTCCATAATGTGTTGGCCCCTCACCTACCTAAAACCCAATAGTGGGAAACATCTCAATCAATCCTCCTTCAAGGGTTGACTCCACTAACAACCCATGTAGACACACCAAATGGCAATGCAAGAGGACAAATGAGCACCTCGCAACCCCCATGGCTGAAGAAAAGCACACAACTAGTAAACAACAACTAAACACTAGGGCCCCTACCCCAAGTAGGCCAAGAAAACCAAGCCAAAGTGCCCCTCCTAAGAGCTCTATCTCTCAAGCCATATGGAGGATGCCAAAGCCAACACAAAAGCCAATGAGAAGGACTTTGTAGTTTCACTAATCCAAGTAAAACAAAAACTCAAGAAAAAGAACACAACGTTGAGCTTGTACAACCTAGTCATGATCTCATTTGCTCACTACCAAGCATTGGCCTAAATCTTTGCCTCCATTCCTTTTACAGAGGACATCCCTATGAATGAGATATCCATCCATGCAATAATTCTACCCCTTGCACCATAAGAATTGGTTTTAATAACCTTAATCTTTCAAAATAATCTAGTCAAAGTAAACGTCAAATAAGGGAAGGTTACTACAACTCCACTATCCATTAGCATTCATGTTGGACAATGTACCATCTGCAGGGTACATGTCAATAATTGTGCAATAATAAATGTAGTATTGTACTCCATCATCGATAAGCTAGTCCTGGTAGATGAAATTAGGACAACCAAAACCACATGTCTAAAATCCTTCAACAGATCACACGTCATAGTTAGGGGTACCAACTTAGCCTTTATGGTGGGACAGAAATTCCCCACTAGCACAGATTTCATCATCATAGAGGAGATTCCAAGTTTCAACATGATTCTAGGCAAACCTTGGCTAGCCCAACTAAGGCCATCTTCTCTCCCATCCACCAAGAAATCCACCTTCCATACAAAGGTAGTCAAGTTATCATCCATGGTGATAATTCTTCCTCTTTGACTATCCATGACATAGACATGGCACAAGTTCTAGAAGAACAGTTTCTTGGTGGCACACCTATAAAAACCAATGTAGCGCTTAAGGCTAACACACCCAAATAAGGGGTTGAAGCCAACAGCCTCCTAGAGGATCCTATGCCTTGCATGCTCTCTAATCCATGCCTAGTTAGGAAGCAACTACATGACCAAGACCTTCCCTTGGCCAAAAATGTGCTAAATGCTTGCCTACTCTTTGTCTGCATTGCCCATGCATTTTTTACTTTCATTTACATAGCACTAGCCTACGCATTTACATTTTTCCTACTTACTTAGATCAAGAATTCCATTTCATTCACATATTTCTTTTACTTTTTTTATGCATCAATCCATTTATCTTATGCATTACATATTAAAACATAAAAACTATAAAACATAAAACTGCAAAAATGCATGACTTGAAAAGGCCTTAAACTAGTCTATGGCCAAAAACGACCTAAAACTATCACTTTTTACATTGCTTTCCTTTCATTCATACATTTTAACTTTTTTTACAAAATATGTTGCTTGATGTTATTTTTTTTTAGCTAATTTTAATAGGATTTTGTAGACACACAACATAACAATGTAGGTAGCATTGCACCTTGTATAAGCAAGGTAAGCACCAGTCTGCTATCACTAGAAACTGGCATAGATAGTCTGTTATGACTATAAAATGGCACTACTTGTTCTTGGGTCATGACGTTAAACTGGCACAACATCCAATATCCACTATGAAATTAAACTAACATCCAACAATCTGTTATGACTATAAACTAGCACATCACGGTTTGCTAGGACATTAAACTAGGTTCATAGTCTCCCAAGACTTTAAACTAGCATGTAGCTAATCTGATCCAAACATTTTCCATTGCCCTGGAAGCACTGATAGCATCATTTCCTCCCACCATTCTAGTGATTCTTTTAGAGCACTTGCCATTAGTACGGCATTTAGAAGACTAGTAGTGTCATTGTTCTGGAACCTCCATTGGTTTCCTGAGCACTTACAACTAGCAGAACATTTGACACTTTCATAGCATCTTCGCATCCATCACTTGTAGCATCTTCACATCTGGCATTTGCACTTTTATTTCATGATTTGCAATTTTCTTGTCCTCTCTAAGTTGTGTTTGTAGGACAAAGCCTTGGAGATGGTCATGCAAAGATGCATTTCATCACAGCAGCAAGTTATCACATTGCTTTGATGTGCATAACTAGACTAGTAGAGCCAATCTATAGTGCACATCCCTCTCATTCCTATTACAACCTATGCACAGACATTCATTCATCCTAATATCCTCTCATACTTCCCATACTTATGATTTCACACTCCTCTGATGCATATGCACTATGACACACATGGCATTCCCTTCACATTAACTATAGAACCCATGGTTTATGTAACATAATTCATCTTATGATGTGCCTCTGTTTCATGGTAAAGGCCTAAGCATATGTAACATGAATCATCCCTAAGAGGAAAAATCTATCCTATAGATGCAATATGATGCATCAAAATAAAGCCCATCTTCTCAATGACCAACTTGTAGCTAACATTCAGCAGTAAGCTGAACCCAAAGAAGGTCCACCACAAACAAAAAAAATAGAGCAACAATGTTGTAGCTTTGCAATTGGCCCATCCTTGGATGAACTTTGATGCTCTCATAAATACTCCAATAAGAGGTCAACATTTCATGGGCAAGCTACATCATGCCATGGTCACTATCAACCATGCTAAATTTGCATCTTACATCACAATCCATTGTTTGCATTTCATTTCCACCATTTAAATTTTATCTTCCTAGCATTGCCTATACCCCTTGTCCCGTAGCATAACCTTATTCCCATAACACTCTTGAGCATGGTAAAATGACATCTGATCTTGTGCTGAAAAATGACGTTGGTGACACGTTTACTATGGTGTTTTGTAATTCTTTGTCAACATCTTTCGGGCCACTCCTCCAGACATCAAAAAAGAGGGGCCATTGAAACATCACAAAATTTTGGATCTCAACATCGCAACTGCAAATATGGCCAAGTGTTACATGCTCTTACATGTTGCTAGGATGCATAGCATAGCATAGCATAGCACCTTGCTATAGTACGTAGCATAGAACCTTGCTACACTACATAGTGTAGCATAGTGAGAACCCTACTACAGTGCTAGTGTAGCACCTTGCTTCAGTGCATAGCATAACACCCTACTTCAGTGCATAGCATAGCACCTTGCTATAGTGCATAGCATAGCGTAGCATAGTAACCCATTACACTACACTGTTATGCACTGTTACACACTGTTACTTACTGTTCCATGTTGTTACCTACCGCACTACCACATGGTTCTAGACCACATTTTGCGATAACCCTAGCACTATGAATATCTCTTTGCCCTCTTTAGAAAAATAGAGGAGAAGGGGGAAAGGCTTCAATTTCTTCACTGGCAAAAAGCAATTGCCATTTCCATTTTGACATTTGGCATTTTAGCATTTTGGCACTTAGCTCCATAGGCAAACGAGACCTAGATCACACCACATCGACAGAGAGGTACAACTACATCACATGGTATATTGTGACCACTAACCCAAGAGGCACAGTTTATCACAGTGAACACTAGATTTTAGAGCCTAACACCACCGAGGCTATGATTCTACTCCTACTATGCTTATTGTACACTTTATATACCTGTATCCTTTTTCAAGGCAATGTATCTTTCTATTCAAACTCTCTTTATGGTTGATCATAGCATTTATTTGGCATTGTTAAGCATTAAATTGTGTCCACTGCCCTGTAATGCACTTTAGCAAGTTTCTACTGCTATGCATATTGCATTTTCTTTTATTGTTTGCAAAAGGGTTATTGTGTACCGATTAAGTTCCTGTTTGATCAACTAGACCATTCAGGGCACCCCATTTCCATTTTATCTAGCATGACCCTCATGTGGATCTAGGGTTAGGATGTGCGCCCAAAAATATCTCGGTGTTTCTAGCCATTGACATTCTCTATCACTACAATAGTGTAGCATAGCGTTACAGTGTAGCATATCACTATAATGCAGTGTAGCGCTATAGTGTAACATCCTATTATGCTACATAGCGTAGCACAACACTAATTTCTAGATTTGAAAGACTTTTATAAGTGTCAAAATGATGGCACTTTCTAGACCCTAGTATGCTACATAGCGTAGCGTAGCGTAGCACAACATGAACTGCTAGATTTGCAAGATTTTTCTAAGTGTCAGAATGATTGCACTTTCTGCACCCTACTACACTATGTAGCGTAGCAATACAATGCAATAGCCAATGCTACAATGTGTAGCATAGCGCTACAGTGCATAGCATAGTGCTAAAGTGTAACACCTGGTGTTGCAATGTAGTGTAGTGCTATAATGTAACATCCACTACACTACCACATGGCACTTGATGCACATTTTGGGCTAACCCTAGTCCTATAAACACCTCTACATCCTCTTTTGAAAGGAGGAGGGTAGGAGGGATGGGAGTAGGGTCGATTGGGCCTCCAACATCTGATTGGGAATTGAGTTTCTCCTGTTCATCCTAGAAAGTGTCATCTTGGTTGGACGTTGTTTCCTATTGCTCCCTAAGCCTAGCCAACTATATTAGTTGGTCCAAAAGACTTTGGTACACTTGTGTTAAAGGTAAAGAAATGTCGGGAGTAGGAACAAATTCCTTCCTATTGTAGTAAGTTAACTCGCATCTACGTTTGTCCTTGACTTCATCTACATCTAAGGAAAAATTGGCCTGCACCTTTGCACAAAGGTAATTGTAATGCTCATGTTGCTAGGCCAATCCCTTAGGTCCTCAATTCTAGATTCTGAGAGATCAATGCATTTCTAGCATCATGTTTAGCAATTTTTCAGCACTAGTAGTGCCTTGAACCATGATGGGAACTTCAACGTTGAAGGGAACTTCCACATTGAAGGCATTGGTAGCAGTAGTTGAAAAAACCATTGCAAGCTAAGTAGTTTTGAAAAAGGATGAAAAAAGGTACAAAAAGAATAAAGAGATTGAAAGGCAACAAAAAGAAGGCTTTACGTCTTGCTAGATTCTCAAGGAATCGTTGAGGTGACTGATCTACACCAGAAAAAGCATAAAAAACCCCAAAAGGGTGTCATGTTTACACCAATGCACGATGAGGTATAGAGTGTGTTCAAGACTACTATAAGATAGGCTTAGCTAACTGGTAAAGGCTTCGCTTCTCGTAGGGTCGCCAAGGAACTGTTGAAGCTATTGATCTGTACCACACATGATGGGGTACAGAACGCATGTAAGAATATGAGGTGGGCAAGTTAACTAGTGAACAAGCAGGATTTATGTCTCACAGGGCTCCAAAGGAACTTTCAAGGTGACTGGCCTATACCACGCATGATGGGGTACAAAACGCACACAAGACTACCGTAAATAGGCTAATTAACTAGCAATCGAAGGCCTTGTGTTATGTAGGGCTCCTGAGGAACCATCAAAGTGACTAAACTACACCACACAAACCACAAACAATCGTGAGAGGGTGTCACATATACGTTTATGCATATTAGGGTGCAAAAGGCTCATAGAACTACTATGACACATAAAAAAGGCACCAAAAGGCCCTCCTTCTAGCACCAGAAAATTGTAGTGACTAAAAATGTCAATGACTCGAAAACACTGAGGGGTCAGTAGGTGCAACAATCTTGACCCCACACCCATGGCAGGGCTATGATGGGTGTGTGTGTGGATACAGGTTACCCTGAATGATCTTGTCGATCAAACAGGGACTTAATCAATGTCTATATAGCCTTTTGGAACATATAATTTGAAAACGAGGGCAAAAATATGAAGTAATGCTTGAAATTAAATAAAGTAGAAAACAATACAGCACATGAGAATAAGCAAGAATCAAAGTAAAATATAGTTAGAAAAATGCACCACTTCAAAGCTATAAGTTTTCTCTATCATGGTGGATACATTTGGTTGCACAGCATGACGGAGTGTAGAGATCTCGAGAGTAACCAGGATGTGTAGAGCAAAGTAGGTTGTGTGCTTGGGCATGAGCTTAGGCATTGAAAATGTGTGGACTCTACCAAGGTGGTAGAAGGGGGTCAAAATAGAATCTTAGCTGGGAATGCTAACTGTTTGTAGTGTCAAATAGAAAGCTTACAATGCTCGATATTGTAACGTGCTAGGAGGAGAACTTGAGAGCCAGAGGGAGAAGTGTTGGCACATTTGGCCATTCTATGGAACAGTAAGACTCCTGATTTGAAAAACTAATACTCATGGGTATTATTTTGGTAAGCCTCTTGCCTCATTTTCAATGACTTACAAAATTTATCAAAGTTATACTCAAAGGTTGTTGGCATTTTGGACAAAAATGAGCCTAGAATCATTGAACACTACGAAACCTTAACTTAGCTAGGCACATACATTGGTGCTAAAGTCAAAAATTTAAATCTTTATACTACAAAACATGAAGCTGGTAGTGGCTGGAAGGTTTCTTGCTATATTACAATTGCAGGAGTAGGATTAGTAGCCGTAGGGTTCATCCTAGATTTGGGCGTCTGCAATTCGATTTTTGTCTCCAGCAGTGCCTGCATTGTCACGAAAATGGAATGTGATCTCAAGGGATTTGCACCTCACCATTTCCATGACAAAGATCGACGAAAAAATTGACTGACCTACAGACAACACATCGCAGAGCTCGATATTGGAGGTTGCATTAGTTGCAAAAAACATGAACATAATTTCGAGAGCTCCTTCTCCTCCTCTTGTGTAAACCCTACCCCTACCCAAGAAGAAGGCGAATTATCGCTAGAAATCGTGAAAACATAGACGAAGTTCGAAGGTGCAGACGACGCGGCAAAAGCAAGAGCACATGCAAAGTCCTCCTCGCTCGGGAAAATGTTCAAGAACTTCAAAACCGTGTGGAGCTTTGGGAGCATGCGGGACCTCCAAAACAAAGAAGACAAGTAGTGGTCTCTATCGCGCACAGGGAGGGCTGTGATGACGGCAGTGGCACCAATACAACACATGGTCACGGCATGCATGGAAAACCCCCAAATCAGAACCTACGTTTTTTGATGTTCTATTCTGCGCGTCTACAGTTGCACTATGAAAAGCAATGAATAGAGAATAATAGGCAGAGAACAAAGGGAAGACAACAAGCATGTGTGTTTCCAGCTTATCCCTGCAACTTCCAAAAATCAGTTACGCCATTGCTAAACAGTAGCCAGGCCCAACGCCGATGCATTTGGCATCGTATCTCAATCCAACAAACATGGTGAGAAAGACACAGGGGCACATCAAAGACAAGTGTCCAGAGATATTTTGGGCTGATGCTATAGTTTATTAGTAAAATTTAAAATTTTAAAATAACCCACAATACCGTATGTACTAAAGTATGGAGCCCCATTATAAACTTACCTTTTTAAAAATTATCTCAAGACTCCAAAAACATTATTGTTCAAAATAAGTTACTACCTACAACTATTTGTATTATAGATATAACTTCCAAAGCATAAATCTCTTCTAATTATATGTAAAACTTCCTAATTAAATAAGTAAGTTATAACCTCCTAACTTGGGAGAAAAGTTAGCTAGGATATTTTAGCAAGTAATCTCCTATTGGTTGGACAAGTTACTTGGGAGAGAATTTAGGTGAGATATTTTGAAATTGTAACTTCTGTATACATCACTTAGAAGACTTGACATCTCATTTTGAAGAAGCAAAATAAAAGGGATATATATGTATGGAATAAGTTGCAACTATAGCTTGTATTTCTATGTATCTTAGTGGTTGTATTCTAATTTTCTATGATATTGTAACCACCAAGACCACTTGTTAATTGTAGCCTTTTTATCTCTTTGGTGGTTAAAACCACCCAATATTGTTGTAACTTACCTAACTTTTTGGGCAAGTAACCTCCTAACTTGTTGGGCAAGTAATCTCCTAATTGGTTGGCCAAGTTACTTGTGAGAGAATTTAGGTGATATATTTTTAAATATGTAACTCCCCTACCTACCTTGGAACCCTATAAAGAGGCTTCAGGAGGAAGAAGGACAACATTGGATCTCACACATCACACTTGGAGTCTTGGAAGATTTGTAAAGAAGATTTCTTG
>MNCI01010025.1:176272-229822 GCA_015680685.1 Gnetum montanum | reverse complement strand
ACATGGCTTGCTAACCTTGTCCCAGTAAGAAAGAAAAATGGTGATATAAGACTTTGTGTAGACTTTAGAAATCTCAATGATGCTTCAAAGAAAGATAAGTATCCACTTCCAAGAATTGATGAGATGCTTATTAAAGTCTCAAGTTGTCAAGTATATTCTTTCCTAGACGGTTTCTTAGGCTATAATAAAATCGTGGTAGATAAGAATGATAGATTCAAAATAGCATTTATCACCAAGTGGGGAACTTTTGCTTACCAAAGAATGCCATTCAGATTGTCGAATGCCGAAGCTACTTTTCAAAGAGCAATGGATCTAGCATTTAAGGATTTATTAGGAAAATTTGTGGTGGTTTATTTGGATGATATTACAGTATTTTCAAAGAAAAAATAAGATCATATTGATCATCTTCAACAAGTATTCGACAAATGTCGTGAGTTTGGTATTTCATTAAATCCTAAGAAGTGTATCCTCGGGATTAAATTTAGAAGTTTATTAGGCTAGGTGATATGTCAAGAAGGGATTGCCATAGAAAAATCCCAAATTATAGTACAGAATATTGAGCATCCCACAAGCAAGAAATCTCTTAGATCTTTCTTTGGGAAGATAAACTTTGTGAAGAAGTTCATCCCCGGGTTTACTGAAATTACCAAACCTTTGATGCACATGCTAATAAAGGATGTCCAAGTAGAGAAAAAATCAAAATCAGAGAGAGCTTTATCAAAAATTAAAAAGGCTATACAAGAGGCTCCATATTTGGTAAAGCATAAACTTAAAGAAGATTTTTGATTATACTCTTTTGCTTCAAATGATTCTATCGTTGTTGTTCTTACACAAAAAGATAGTGAAGGTCAAGATGAACCAATTGGATTTTTTGGGTATCAGTTGAAAGGTTTAGAGTTAAATTACTCAGACTTAGAGAAACAATCTTTCATAGTCATTAAGGCACTTCAGCATTTTAAATATTATTTTGAGAGTTCATTAGTTCACATTATGCTAATTGAACCTGCAGTCAAGCGATTCCTATCCCAAAATGAGATTGGATTCAAAAGAGGAAAATGGCTTATAAAGTTGCAAAGTTTCAGATTTTCATTGGAAATATGCAAGACAATTAAGGGAATGGGACTAGCCAAGTTAATGACTAGAGAAAGTGAAGTTTATACATTTGACACCCATGAAGAGAATTGGTATGATGATATTCTAAAGTTTCTTACTATTAGAAAAATCCAAAATAATCTAACTGCAAGTCAAAAGAGAGCTTTCTTTAAAAGATCACGAAGATTTGTTGTTCAAGATGGTATATTATACAGAAAGGATTTTCGGGGAGTCTTATTAGAATGTGTCCATAATGATCTAATTAGCTTCATTTTGGAACAATTTCATGATCATTTGAATTTATTTTATAAATACCCTAAGTCAACTATGCAACATATACTTCAATATGGATATTACTGGCCTTCCATGTATCAAGACATTAGTTCAAAGATTCAAAAATGCCCCCTAAGTCAACTATGCAACATATACTTCGATGTTTCAATGGCCCTGCTTTGTTGATGTTTATAGGGCTTGCCTGAAAGACATCGATAAAGAATACGAAACACCAAAAAGGCAAAAGCATCCACAGCATCTATTGGATACTACTCAAATTTTTTTCTTTCAAACTTAGAAGTGTGAGGATGGAGGGCCATAGGGTATAGAAGAAATCTTACAAGAGTTAGAGATGGTAGGCTTGAGGAAGACTCAAACACATGAACATGAAGCTTCTCCAAACACGTCATTATGGCCTTTCACTAATGTGTTTGTGAAAGGTTACATCGGCATACTGCATATTGGGGGGTTTTGTAAGGATGAGTTGTGTTATGCCTGCATGGCTTGGATGAGTTGTTTTACATCCATTTTTCCAAGTATTACCCCCTTCATTTTTTTTTTGAAAAATGTAGATTGCATGCCACAAGGTGAGATGTGTTACGCTAGTTTGTGGGCATGAGAATGAAAATGGATCGACCTAATGCCCACGTTCTATACAAGTAGAGAAGAAATTAGGGACAATTGTAAGCATAGGAAAAGGGAGAGAACAAGGTAAGGTACGTGATGGAGGGAGAGGCAGGGTTTGCACTTCCAAGTGACCAGGCTAATCTGAGCAGCCACATCAAAACACCATAACACCTCACCTTTAAATGAAGGTATTCTTGATTAACGCCTTCATAACAAGTAACCTACAAAACATAACATAGAAAAAGAAGCCAGAAACAAATGTCCAGATCACTAAGGAGGGAGGCTTTTAAAACAAGCACCATCCAAAGTGAATAGGAGAGTGTAGACTTTTGAAACTGGGACCATAGCAGATAGCAAGGGTGCTAATGTTGATGTTGTGGTTCTTGAAGTGTTCGTTGATAGCCAGATTCATCTCACTCAAAGAATGGTGCAAAGAACATGTCAGATGAATCTACCAAGCCAGAATATGATGAAGACAATGGATGAAGGCCGTTGAGACGATGGGTGGCCATGGTTTTTTTAGGGAACCAAGCAGCAAAATTGATCCCAGGAGCTACAACTACAAAGTGGCTATCATAGCAACATGTCTAAGGGGTTAGTAGTATGCCTTTTGGCATGTCTAAGGAATCATCAAGATGCCAATGGGGTAACGACGTTACATCTATTCCAAAACCTTACCCGCTCCTTCTGGTAGGGATGTAGTGCAAGAATGATCATGCTTTCTTGCTTCATGGATGACCTAATAGCTTCTAGTTTTGGATCCTGGTTGACCATTATTACTGGTTTTAAGTCTCAGCACATCATGATCCAAGTTGAATGTCTAGGTAGACTGGAACCTACTAGTTTTACGTCGTAGTAGATGGTGGAAGGGCTAGTTTATGGTCCTAGCAGACTGTGTTGTGGGTGTTAATTTTATGTCATGACCTAGGGACAAGTCTATGCTGGTTTAGTATCTCAGTAGATGTGTGCTTACCTTGCCAGTTTCATGTCATGGTAGACAGTCAGAAACTTTGCCAGTTTAGCATCTTGGCAGACATGTGCAAGAGTTGCCAGTTTTATATCGTAGCGGACATTTACAACTTTGCCAGTTTTACATCGTAGCAAAAATTTGTTACTTGAGTTTGAACCAAGTTGATGATCAAATGTAATATTGCTTCAAATATAGATGATTTACTTGATTTGATCACGGGTTTCCATTGATGTTCTCTAACTTGAATGCTTCATTGTCGTATGCGCCGAAGACCAGGAAAGGGCCTTCCTAGCTTGTAAAGAACTTGCCTACTGGTTCATGAATGTCCTTGAAAACTAAGTCTCCTTTATCAATCAATCATTGATGCAGGTTGTGTTGATGCTTCTATCTATGTTTATCTTGATATTTTTTGATGGTGTCAAGTGTCTAGATGCATTTCTCCTCCATTGAGTATAAATCCACAATTCTAGACTCATTGTGTTGAGTCTCATTTATAACTATAGATAGGACCATCCACAATGAGAAAACCTATAATTCCAAGGGCAACACTACTTCAGATCCATAGACTAGGCTGTAGAGCATCCTGTTTATGGCTATTTAGCACGTTGTACGATACACCCACAGCACATAGAGGATTTTTTCATGCCACCACTTCTTATTACTGTTGAGCATCTTCTTGAGTAAATTGATAATCACTTTTTTTGTTGCCTCTACTTGATCATTTGCTTGTGGGTAATAAGGTGAAGAAAAAGACTGCTTAATGCTAAGATTATTGCAAAAAGAGTTGGTTTCTGTGCTACTAAATTGTGCTCCATTGTTAGTTACAATAGTCATAGGGAGTCCAAATCTAGTTAGAATATTGTCTAAGATGAAATAGCAAACCTATCAAGATGTAATCTTTCATATGGGGATAGCCTCTACTCACTTTGTAAAATACTCAGTGGCAGTCATAATGAAGCTATGACCTGTGGAAGATTTAGGCAAAATGAGACTTATGATGTCCAGTCCCCATCGTTGGAATGGCCAACTAATTTGGGTAGTGTGTAACTCAGTTGGTGACACATGTATTAGATTTGCATAATGTTGTCACGTGTCACACGTCTTAACCTTGGAAAGATAGTCTTTTTCCATGTACAACCAATAGTACCCTAAGCATCTAATTTTAGCAGTCATTTCTCGCGAGGCTACGTGTCCTCCGCATATCCCTTCATGGACTTTGTTAACTATTCGCTGTGCTTGATCACTGTTAACGTAGGTAAGAAATACCCCATCGAAGGAGCGTCTACAGAGACAACTCTCTCCAAGGATGACATATTGACTAGCACGGTTGAACATTGCATCCTTTTGTGCATGTGTTAGCTCATGAACTGGTTCACCATTCAAAAGGTAAGTTTTAATATTGTCATACCATTTTGACGTCCTTTCCGTATTTAATGAAGAAATCTGCACCTCTTGAATGATAGGCTCTGTACATTCTATCATTAAAGTGGGCCAAGTGGTAAACAAGTGTGGCAGCATGTTTAGTGCCAATGTTGCCAGTGCATCGAAAATAGCATTTTTGTTGCATGGCACGTGTTGAGCGTCGGTTGTTATGAATTGTTTTAGGAGATCTTTAGTCATATCGTAGTAGGACTGTAGGTACATAGCCTTGCAGGAATAGACTCCTCTAATTTTATTGATCACTAGCATAAAATCACCTCGGATTGCCAGATGTTAAACTTTGAGCTCTTTGGCCGTCAACAATCCTCTGAGGAGCCCCTCATACTCTACCATGTTGTTCGTACAAGGGAAGGTCAGGTGGTAAGATGATGGATGCACATCCTTAGGAGAAAGCATAATAACGGTAGTGGAACTACCACCTTTAGTGGTTGATACAAGGCTTAAACTATGTACATGTTCATCTGGAAATTCTAGCTCTATTGTAGCTTGATCGTTAATCGGCGACGTTGCTAATTGGTCAACTATGGCCTGGCCTTTGGTGGATGACTGATCGACATAATGTAAATCAAACTTAGCTATGATAGCTTTCCAACGAGCTATCCTACTACTTTCATACAAATTGTTGGAGATAGCTCACAGGGCATTACTTTTACAAATTATGTCGACCTGACTGCGGAAAATATAATGCCTACATTTATTGAGTGCAAAAACTAATGCCAAACAGTTACGCTCCACTTCATTGTACCTTGTTTCATACACAAATAGAGCATGACTAAGGTAATAGATAGGTTATTCTGACCCATTGTTCCTTTTTTGGCACAGTAACATAGCTATGGACATGTCCTAGTTAGCTAGATAAATGCAGAAAGGTTGATCCTTTTGTGGTGGGAAAACTATTGGTAAATGTTGCAACTCTTCTTTTAAATTTTCAAATGCATGCTGGCAGTCATCGGTCCATTCAAAATTAACACCCTTCTTCAAAAGATGTTGCATGGGGTGTAATTTATCTGTTAACTTTGAAATGAACCACCTGATGAATTGAAGTCTACCCTGCAACCCACGTAACTCTTTGAGATCTTTTGGTGGGGTTAAATTGGTGATGACTTTAACCTTATCAGGGTCAACTCAGATGCTAGTCACTGATACCACAAACCCCAACATGAGTCCAATTTTGACTCTTAACACACATTTCTTTGGGTTGAGCGGTAAGTCATGTTTGAGACATCATTTAAGGACTAACTCTAGGTCTTCAGAATGATCTTCTAACTTTATAGACTTGAGAGCTATGTCATCTATGTATTCGTTCAATCTCCCTAGGAGATAATCGCTAAAGATGTATGTCATGGCTCATTGATATGTTTCTCCAGTGTTTTTTAACCCAAAAGAAATCATGGTGTAGCAGAAGGTCCTTAGGGCAACATGAATGTTGTGGTCAATTGGTGCTCTGGGTTAATACGAATTTGATTATAGCCTGAAAAACCATCCATAAAGGACAAGAGCACGTGACCAGCTATTGTGTCGATCAGTTGGTCGATACTCAGTAATGAGAAAGTTTTCCTTAATCGTAGCTTTTTTCAGATCCCAAAAGTCTATGAAAATGTGTATGCCTCCCATTTTCTTAGAGACAACTACAATGTTGTACACCCAATCTGAGTAATCAACCACATGGATGAAACTAGCCTGATATAGCTTGGTGATTTCATCACACACTGCTAGTGTGATTTCTTGCTTAATTTTTTGTGCCTTATGTCTAATTAGTTTGATGCATGGGTCTAAGATTATATTGTGCTGCATTAATCTCAGGTTTAAACCCAGCATGTCTTCATATGACCACGCGAATACAACAACGTTGTTTTGGAGCACTTGGGTTATGTCACTCTGCATCTGTTGGTCTAGGAGAGAACTAACCCTAAGATTTTTATTTTCACCCTTGTGCATAACCATAGGGACCTCGCTGAGAGGGTCCTTGGTTACATCACTAGCCTCCAGGTCGAGTGTTCAGGCCATATGTTCTGGCCAGTCTAGGGATGTTCCCAATGTTGCTATGGTTGCATCATAAATGGAAAGGTTTGTTCCTACAAGCATGTGATCGTATTGTCTAATGATCTTCCCATGCGACCTTGTTAAGGCTAAGGATGCAGAATAAAGCTGTGTCCATTTGCAAGTGGCCCTGCAAAATTGCCAAAAATGGGAGTTGTTACATCACTTTTTTCACCAATATGTTAAATGATAATTTTTTTTTGCGTCAAAATTGTGTGTTAGAGAAGTTTCCAGTTTAAGGTCTTAGTGGACCATTACAAATACGCATAGTTTGTAAAAAGAAATGTCAAGCTAAGCTTCCCAGATGCTAGCATATGGAATGAGATGAGAGGTGCAATGTGGCACATCTAGCGTGTCAAAATGGTTGGATTTGTATTTCACACAAACCAGAGTTAATGTGGCTGAATTATGAGGTGATAAGCATTGCATTAGTTTATGATCATTTCGGACTGTAACTCACACAATATTTGCAACATTAATGCCTAGATCTTCACATTTTATGTGATACTGATACCCACATTTTGGGAAAGTTCCACGTCGATTGGGAAGAAAGAATTAGTTAGTTTCAAGCATTTTGTTTATAAACCAGTGGTTCATACTCAAAACAGGTTACTGATATCACAAATTCAAACCTGGTTATAGCAAGAAGAGAGCATGAGTGAGGCATGAGCAGAGGATTTCATGAGGACTTTGTTCAATTGCGACCTTTGCAACAATGGCACCCAAGGTTAAAGGAAAGAATGTTAAGTTGGCCAAGATTGACGAGATGCAGGAGAGTTTGTAGTGGATTTCACAGGCCAGAGTAGAAGCTCTAGACATTACTCCACTTAATCTGTAAGTTTCTGTTAATCCTTTTATGCTATTTTCATGTTTGTTGCAGTTTCATGGTTTGTATATTTTGGGTTCTTATGTTGGTCGGGCATTAATGTCCATTTGTACAAACTAAACTATTGTTATGAAGGTTTAGGCGATAAGGAATAATGTTGTACAGAGATCATGTATAGCCTATAGATGTAATGTAATCAAATTTCTGTAATAATTATATATTGTGTTGGAGTAATACACAGTATTTCCTTTCATCACCGTTGTTAGAGACGGACCTTGAGCTATTACAAGTGTTTAGGTGGTTTTGGCTATGCACCTCCAGTATATGCTGTAATTTTCTAGGAATTATGCAAGCCCTATTGTGGTGTAAAAAATATTCATGTCTAGATTTTTTCTAATAGTAGCACATTTGTATCCTACAATATTATGCTAAAGCCCATCCTAATTGTTTTGGACATCATGGACATTCTGCGCTACGTTCATGTCCTTGCAGCCAATGTTCCTCCTCGTCATGCTTGTCTAAAGGAGGTGGTGGTGTGGTTCTGAAGAGGCACGTGGGAATTTTTGCAATTTTTGCTTCACAATTTTAGCGTAATCATCTAGTCACATCTACGAGGCCATGTAGGCGCTGCTATTTTAGAGATGTTACTGGTCGATTCGATGTAGAATGCCTTAGCATTTCTGTCAAATGGCGTGATTGAAACTGTGTGGGTGCAAGACTGTGAAAAGAATGTTAGAGGTTTACGGCATTTAAAATGGATTTGGGAAATGCCCAAGTTTACTTGTTATCATTCCTATAACACTCTATTTATGGCCCGTCATCCCACAACCTATTTCCAGAATCCACTTGGTACTGTGCATTACATAGGTGGGTAAGTTTCAGTTCACTTCAAAGTATTGTAATGTGAACTAATGTTTAGATGTGTATTGAGTGTAAAGAGTTTTTTGTATTCCCCGGCATAGGTTTTTTATTAATGAAAGAAGTCCTATGGGAAATAATGATAGATTTTCATTGGCTGAGAGTGCTATAAGGGAGTTTACCTCTATCAGCAACGTGTGGGCTACTATCATGGGACATCTAGTGTTTGAGATCCCAAAATACCCTACTCGTTATGCTGACTTCTTTTTTAGGTGCAAGAAACTCAGATGGCTAGATAGGGAGTGGACTTTGGACCATCCCCTTACCATTGCAAATGTTCAAAGGAAAATCCCTTCGTTTCCTTTACCTTTCAGGCCTGGTAAGCTTTGTCATAATAATGAATTGTATCAATGTTATGTGATGATGATGTGAAATCATCTTGGTTTAACTATGGTTTCATGTTAATAGTTAGGGAATCACGAGAGATTATGATCATGGCTTCAAGTTGTCAATCCAGCAATCTCTTCTTCTGTTATGGTGACATAAAGGAGGCACAACGTTGGCTCAGCAATAGAGCTACCCGAATTGTAGTAACCAATAACATTTGGGAAGCTAGACTGATGAACCTTTTCTTGGCCATAACCCCTAATGCTACTACAAGTGAAATGTTGACCCTAGTCAACTCCTTTAGCAAGGAAGTTGAGCATCTCTGCATACGCGTACGTAATGTGCACATAAATTTTGACATTGATGCTCAGCTTTTTGTCAATCTCTTTGGTGTCCCCTTCGACAGTTTTTCTATAGATGAAAAGTCGAAGAGGAGCTCCAAGCTCCAGAAAGAGATAGAGGAGTGGCTAGGGGTTTACAAAGAAACTAAGGGGATCCTCGTTGATAGGATTGATTTGGAAGTGACCCATACCATTTACCCCATTTTTTGGGCCGAGGCCTTCCCCAAGACACTCTCACAAGGGAGATTCCTCACCATTGAGTAGGCCAGAATTATGCGAGAGGTCTTAGAGGAGGGGATACAATTCAATTGGGCAAGCTATTTTGCCTAAGGCTTACTCGTTGAGATGGTTAGGCTTCTCCAGAAACTTGAAACCTGTTTCAATGTGCATTTTTCCTTCTTCATAGCTTGCTTCTGACATATTGCTAAATTTTTGGTGGTCCAGAGGAATAGGGTCTGGGTGCAACAAGATTACAGCCAGATCTCCAAATGATGGATCTCCCATATTTTTAGCACTATCCAGCCGCAAGACCTTGCTCAGGTGATCGGGGAGTCATTTTCGGTAATGACTAGAAGTATGGTGGCACCTTGAACACAAGGCCAAGACAGTGTGGATGGAGTGCCTCCCTCTTACATCGACGATGTGTTGAGGGGGAAGTGCCTGGCTGCTGAGATAGTGGATTCATCAATGTCATAGAAAATACCTCATTTAAATGAGGGATCTACTAAGCCTAAGGGTGGTGTCGGGAAAAAATGCAAATTGGGTTCTAGCAGAGTGTTATTCTAGGCAGTATGTGTCCAAATGTGTTAGTGGTTATGATTTGCGTAGAGAGTGTAGCGTAACATTTGTTGAACAAAAGTGAAATCTTATGTTGGCTAACCATGTTGTATAATAGTGAGGGAAAAGGTCATAGACTGGTTGACCCCCGAAATAGGGGCTATGGTCTTACGGCTTGGGGAAGAGGCCTTAGTCTCAAAAGAAGAGGCCCCAGTTAATAAGGCAAGGAGTGCATAGCCTCTTGCATGTGAAGAGGAAATAGTTGTGGAGGATGCCAAATTCATTTCAGCTGGAATTAACTGAGGCAAGTGGTAGACCCTAGACAACTTCTACAGGTTGTATTGGTTATTGTAATGTCTCAGTCATACCTTTAATTCTGTGTAACAGGTGACTAGAGCATGCCCTTGATAGCAGTGGTGACTTAATCCTGGGGTGAATTTCCTGATAAATTCACCTTTATGAAAGGCCTTGTCCAAGATATGATTAGTTGCTTAGAGCAAATCGATCCTAAAGCTGGTACACTATAATCATTACGCAAAGGTTGTTTTATTGTGGAATTATGCTACTTAATTATGCCTAACTATTATTTTCATGTTATTAGGAGCTTGCCTCAGATGGGACCCATTAGAGCCTATTGATTTAGACATCATTGAGCCCTCATCAGAAGCGAGAATTGTGTCATACAACATTTACAATAAGATGCGTAAATGTACTTTACGCTCAACTTGCTCCTTATGGGAATGTTAGAGTGTAAACGAGGACCTCTGAAAGAGATTACAAAGGTCATAGAAGGAGAGAGTGGCTCTACGTGATGAGGTTGGGGATCTAAGATCATGGAATGAATTCCTGCAAGCCCAGGAGACAGGAAGCAAGGACTAGAGGACAGCTGTTGTTGACTACACCTGTTATTAGGCTATCATTAGGAACAGTGTCCAAACTAGTCATGAACTTGTTGAAAAATGTATGCAAATGGACCTCCTTGCTCAGAAGAACTAGGACTGGAAGGACTTTAGCTCGAGTATTCAAGAGTGGGGGTAGATGCAAAAAGATCACAAACAAGTCTACAAATGAGAAAGTGCTACCTACCTTCAACATTATAGGGACTTTGCCATTGAGGCTCAATCCCTTCAGCTATTTCTTGACATTATTGGTGCTTCCAAGGCATTTGAAAAGTTCCAGGAGCAAGTGACAGTGAGTTCCTCTCTAGAAAGGGAAGTGACTCTTCTTGGAGGCAAGACTACCGTCCCTTCTTTCTTCCCTAAACCATCCCAATGGACTCCTATGGCAAAGGGGAAGGTCAAGGCTGGAACTGATCTAGGGGACGGGGTTTGGTCTAAGGTCACCAAGGATAAAATCATCCAACATCTGTGGATTGGCTTAGAATAAGTCCCCTTTGCTGCTGATGTGGGACCATCATAGGTAATTTGTGGTATTATTACGTTTTTGTTATACCTAGTTTTGATGACGATGTTAATCTATGTACCATGTCTAATTGCAGGAACGATAGAGAAGATTCCTCGATAGGATGAAGCTAATGAACGTGGTGGTTCTTATGAAGAGGATTTACAGGAAATAGAGCATACTAAAGGGTCTCGCAAAGAGGACCATCCTTATGAAGGGGTTCCTTGTGCAAAGGGTGGCCTCTATGAGGACGACCTCCTTGGAGTAGAATTTGAAATGTGGGATACAAGAGATAGTGGTAGTAAGGGGGATGCATAATGAGTTATCCTTAGGTTTTATTGTGGCATAACGAGACAAGATACTATATTTCTTTCTTTTAACGTATTTGAAACAAATTTTGGTATTAATTTTAATGTTCTTTTTGTTGTTTTCTCTTTACGTAAAACGTATCGTAGGTTTTAACATTATGATAAATTGTGATTATTTTTAAGAGCATAGCATCAATGTGGTTACTAGTTTGAAGCCATTTCGGGCTATTAAATTGTTCAAATATAAAGCATAGATGAAGTTGCTAGTTTAAGGCCATTTCGGGCCTTGTATAGTTTAAGGTTGTTTCGGGCCTTTTTTTCTAGTAGTTTAAGGTGCCAAGTGTAAACGAATTTCTGGTACAGAGCATAAAGAAAATTCAAGTACCAAGTGTAAATGACATTGCTAGTTTAAGGCCATTTCAAGACCTGGATAGTTTAAGGCCGTTTCAGGACCCTTTTTATTGTTTTTAGTTTAAGGTATGAAGAGTGAGTGTAAATTGGATTCTGGTATAAAGTGTGAATGAAATTTGCATTCCAAGCCTAAATGGGATTTAGATACAAAGGGTAAATGAAATTGCTAGTTTAAGGCCATTTCAGGCTGTAGTTGATTCAAGTGCCACACATAAATGAAGTTGCTAGTTTAGGGCCATTTTAGGCCTTTGTGTAATTCGAGTGTGACATGTAGAAGGTTGCTAGTTTAAGGCCATTTCAGGCCTTTGCATAGTAGGAGTAAAGAAAATAGAGATGTAAAGGTAAACACAAAGGTAAACATGAGTGTAATGAGACTAGCTAGTGGAAAGTGTACGTACATGCGTAAACATAAGAAGTATAAATGGTAAGCATAAATAGAATGGATGATGAAACCATATTAGTTAGGCAACATTTTTTACTTGCTAACTCTATAACTTTTTCTTAGTTACTTTGAGTTTCAACGATGCATAAGGATGGGGAGATTTATGGCCCTTCCCCCTCACATCGCAATCTTCTTCTGGGAATGGTAGTTCGGCCAAAGTTAGGCTATCATCAGCCACTATTTCAGCTTGCTTGGGTACTTGGACAGGGGATTGATTCTCAAGTGTTTCGATCTCCGACCCTTGTTATTTACAACCTGAGGGGTTATTTCATCACCATGGATAACTACTTCTCCTACTACATAAGGAAAATGGATTTCCTAATGAATGGGTGATGAAATTGCTCTCAGTTGGACTAGCCAAGACCTCCCACGAATCAAATTGGATCTAGGCATTTCCTCAATCACAATAAATGTACCATCTATGGGGAACTAGTTCCCTGCCACAAAGTTGATATGGACGGTTCCTTTGACCTACACCCATGCCCTGTTGAACGACTTTAGGCATGACATTGTTGTAGGACTAATCTAATCAATCAAGCCTAATTTATCCACTATGGGATAAGGGATGAAATTAGTGGCTGCCCTGTCATCTACATGTACTCTTCGGATTTGGTGTTGGCCGACCTGGATGGTGATGAACATGGGTCCCATCGTCACTTGATCCTCAAGATTGTTCTTAATGGATTCATCACAAAAGGTCAATGGGGTAGGATCTGGTTTTTTAGCAGTAGGAGGAAGCATGATAGAGTTGATTTCTTCTTCATCTACCAGCAGGATTTTGTCCACAAGTATGGACGTTAGCATGCGAACCATAGCCTCATGATGTGTCTGCAATGTCATGAGCAAGTCATAAAGGCTCAATGTTGTATTTTTTTGTTTCAGAGCCTGTTTGACTTGTGCCAGGGCATCAAAGAGATCTTGCCTAAGAGCAGGTTGTTTTTCACCCTTTTCCTCTTCAATTCACCCTAAGAGGTGAATTTTGCAGGGAGGAGTGACATTTGGCCAAGGGTTACACTTCCTTTGGCCTGGGGGAGATAATTTCTTTCGTGTAACCTCTTTGTTTTTCACAAGTGGGGCTAAAGGTGTAGAAGCAAGGGGTTGAGGTTTGGGTAACCTTAGCGTAAGAGGGCCCTTGGCTACATCAACAGTGACAATAGGAGGGTTTGACTTAGAAGGTTGCCTNGCTACATCAACAGTGACAGTAGGAGGGTTTGACTTAGAAGATTGCCTCTGCGTAGGAGGGGTAGTTAATAGTTTTGGCACTCTGATGACTAAGGGTTCCTTGGGTGTAGGAGCAGGTTGGGCCGTGGCTTTAATGACTGTAGGCTCTTGGGATGAATTCTCAAATAAAGTTTGAAGGATGAAATGGTTCCTTGGAGTGCCACTAATCGACATTGACAAACCTGTTGTTTGGGTCGAGTGAGGTTATGTTTGCAACATAAAAGGCTGCCTCAGCTGCACCTGATTATCCATGTTGATTATGTACCCTATAATGTTTGAATTCAACGGATCTTGGTACACATGCATGGCCTACTTTTCTGGGTGTGTCAAGCTACTGCTATCTAAGATTAAGTTACCTTGATCTATTAGATGTTGGATGTCATCCTTCAACGCCCAACAGTAGTCTGTGTCATGGCTGCACAATTGGTGGTAATCGTAGAATTGATCTAGCTTAAAGTTCTTGGGCATAGGTGGTTCATTAGGTTGGGCTAAGGAGCGATTCTTGAGTAGCTTGCAATGGTTCCTATGGCGTTTCAGAGCCTCCTCAGACACCAACTTGTGTCAGATGTGGCTGGTTCCCAATAATTGCTTTAGAAGTTTTGAAGGCTTCACAGGTAGGGTTGTGTAATTTGAGCAATCTTCATGCTCAAATTTTAGCCTTGGCTGTGGAGATGTTTCACGGGTGGAAGTAGCTTCTTAATTTGTTTCACCTGAGCTGGTTTTCAGCTTAGCTGGCTCCATGGTAGATTTCTTGCTATTGTTGTTCTTTTTCTTGTCCCCTTCAGCAACTGCCATGACTGTAGTCATCATGATTTTGCCTTTGTGCTTACCCTTGTTGTGGACATTTTTGTAGACCACGTACGCTAGATCTTTACTTGCCTCTGCCACATCTTGGATGCTCTCAGTTTGAGTGAAGGCTTGATTGAGGGAACGGGGGGCGAGGTAATACAGCTTAGACTTGATAAAGTCATTGATTTCTCCCTTGAAGATTGCCAGTAGATGGGCCTCTATGATGGATTCATGGATTTTGTTCAAGGTGGTGCTTCATCGTTGTATGAACTTTTGGACTGACTTGAGTGGATCTTGCTTAATTCCCATGAGCTAGTCTAGTATGACTTCTGGCTTCAGGTTGTATTTGAAGCAAGTCACAAAATGGGTTAGTGGCTCTTCCAAAGTTGAAATGGAAGTGCGTGGAAGTGCTCGATACCAATCCAAAGCTTTACCTGTTAAGGACATAGCAAAGATATGGATTATGGTATGCGGCCATTGTTTTAGTAATAAGGACTCTAACCTAAAAGTGACAAGATGGGCATTGGCATCACCTTCCCCATTGTATTTTGTGAAATGGGGAAGGGGCAACCCGGGTGGCAACGACAAGATTGAGACTACTGGGCTAATAGGGTCCTCATGGTAGAAATCCATGACTTGTACTGTGTTAGATCCAATAGCCTTGAGATGCTTGACCTCTTCTGTAAAGGTCTGGATGAGTTGGAAGGCTTGGTCCAGACCTATAGACAACGATGTCATTTGTGGAGTGGAAGGGGGAGCCACATTGGGTGGCGGCATAGAGGCAATAGCTTGGTTGATGTGTGGTAGGATAGTCCCTACAGGTAGTGTTTTTTGCACCATCCACCATCTGGTGGTTGGTGCAGATGGAGGAACCACCATCGGCTATGCTATTGGGTATGTTGTTTGTATAGCCAGGGGCATGAGCAATGGTCTTGCAACTGGGTTTAGCACTTGCGATACATGGCCTTGAAGGTAGGGATGGTGGTGCATTTGCATAGAATGCACAACAAGAGACATGTTGGGAGCCCAGCATGCTATGGTAGTAGGCCCTGTCATGTGAATGTGGAGCATAGTTAGCATTACAGGTATCGCATGCACATGCGGTGGCATAGGCACAGGCACACGATGAGGTGACTTAGGTAATTGCACCTGCTGAGGAATAACCTATGATGGACCTTCACTTGGGAAGATGGTCGGAGAGAGAAAAGTAAACACAGTGAATGTGGAACTTGATCGGTGTTAGAGAACGTCAAAGGTGTGGTGACCATGAACAATAGATTTACACGAGATGTTGTGGAGGTAGGGGCCATGGTGAAATCAGCATGACTACCTGCCTTAGAGTGGGATTCTAGATCATCTTATCTATCGTGAAGCATTTCATTATGGAACAAGGCCTTTAGTTCTTCTGGCAATGTCTACATCATCAACATTTGATCTAGGATCCACCTTTGTTCATCTGTCAGGGATATGAAAGTGGTAGGCATAGGAATGAGTTCCTTCCTATTTCAGTACATGAACTCATACTCTCATTTTTCCTTGAGCTCTTGTGGGTACATAGGCAGGCTTGTCGCTAACTTAGCATAGAGGAAATTGTAGCTTTCCTTATTGAAACACCACAAAATTTCGAGCTTAGTACTTTTTCCAAAAAGAATCAAGCTAAGTCATGATGCTCCCTAGCATGACTAAAGCTTGAGAACCCCACAAACAACTTCAAGCAGAGTCAAACTCAATGAGGAGTAGTCCCTTAGGACCCGTCGACGACCATGACAAAATTTGCTATCAAATTTGGCAACTTCGAAGCTTAAAATACTTAGTTTAGACTAAGTATGTATTCTCAGCATATAAGCCCAATGTTCACAGCATATATGCCCGATGTTCACAGTGTACACGCCCATCGTATATGCCCTAGATTGCATCCACAACATATACGCCTAGCATAGATGCCTTACATGTATGCTCAGCAAGTACAACTGATGCATACGCCTAGCATGCAATCCATGAAGATGGCATGGAAACAGCACTACAGAGCAAGATTTGGTACAAGGCAACAACTCACATGAACAGAGCAACCATCAATGTACACGCTCAGCGTATACACCCAACAAACACAGCATATATGCCTAGCACATCCAACATATATGCCCAGCGTATATGCTCAGAGTTTACACCCACCTGATACAACGTATACGCCCGGCAAATGTAACATGTTGTATACTTGTAAATTTTTATTCTCTTACACCCGGTCAACGCACCATGTGTCACCCAACCCGAGTCTAACGTCAAAACCCATATAAAAGCCCCAATTTTTCACTAGATCGGGAGGTTGGAAATTTTGAGCAAGCTAGAGAAAAATAGAGATGCTAAGAACTAGAGCAGAGAACCTTGTATGCTAGACAACCTTGTATGTTGAGCATACAGCCTCTACGATGTGCCTACAGTTTGAACTAGCCAACAATCATCCCTACATTCATCGGGGCTATTTGTCTGCCTTGTGTGAAAGCCACAACTACGTTAGACCGGTGCATTATAACTCTCACTTTGCAATAATATTGCTACATTTTCTTCCTAAAATCAGTTACAATTTTGTATCAATTTTTGCATGTTTACTATTTATGTTGTTTTACGTTTATGCTCTATTTACACCAGTTACAATGCTTATGCTCTGTTTTACATCTTTTATGCCATTTACGTATAACCCAGCATATAGCACCTTGATGTATGTTTGGGGAAATCCTTGCCTGATCTACACGTGGACCACTCAAGGTACTCTACCTTCGTTCACTCCAGCTTGCCCTCAAGTGAAGGTAGGATCTTCTGTGCGTGTCTGGTGATCCCCCGGTTTCTGTTTCCTTCCAGCCAGAGACCCACAATTTTGGACAGTACAGAAATTGGCACTAGAAGGAGGGCCTCTGCCTAAAACTTACTATGCCTCAGAGCTCTCAGTGTCTACGCTGTTGAGTATACACCAACCTTATCTACAAACTTCCCAGCATCTACGTTGTTGAGCATATACGCTGCTAACCATACGCCGATTTTGTCTACAAACTCCCCAACCTCTACGCTACTGAATATATGCTGTCCACTATAAGTTGTAGATCTTGTCTATGCTATATGCTGATCCTACACATTTTATGTTGTAGACTTTGTCTACGCTGCACACACAACTTTGTTTATGCTACTAAGGCACACGCTACTCACTTTACGCTATAGACTTTGTCTACGCTGCACACAAGACTCTGTCTACACTGCCAACGTATACGCTGCTGCTAAATTTACACTGCATGTTGTACATTGTAGACTTTGTTTATGATACACGCTGATGTTGCTATATGCTGACACTGTCTACACTACTCAGTTTATGCTACACACTTTACGTCGTAGATTCTCTACGCTGACACTATACGTTGTATACCTATACGTTGTCTATGTTGTCATTATACGTTGGTCGTTGAAGCCTATACGATGAGACCCAGTCTATACACTATGTATCACGAACATAGGTTTATGCTGCACTAAGTACTCTAATTCCATATCCCTTCACTATGTCATATTCTCAACTGTTCATCATGAACACCACAAACACCACCGCTACAACGACCTAGGTCACAAACCTTGTAGGCACCATGGCCGTTCAACAACTCATAGTACAACCCATAGTGGGGCCTCACCATTCTCTTAGATTGCAAGGGAGGAACCCATCATCCAACATCATAAGTCAAGACCAGTACAACTTCATATGTGTGAAAATACAAGTCGGCCTGGCTGTGGACCGAGCTGAAATAGAAGTTAACAGGCAATACGAGCTTTTCTATAGTGGAGGACAAGAGTTCATTCCTTCCTCGTATGATATCATCCCCCTTCTAGAGCCTTACTCTAAGCTCATAACACACCTCCTCCTACAAAGGAGCCAATCTCTAGATTAGCCTGTAGTAAATCCTCAACCGGAAGAGGAGGATGAGTTTGCAGCCCAATCCGAGCATGAAGATTCCTACCATACGCTTAGTCCACAAACCTATGTCAACCCGATGTTTCATCCAAGCACAGGGGAAATTACATCTCTTCAACCATTTAGACTTACTCAGGAACAAATACCTCCACCAGAATCATCCGCACTTGTTCATGTTCCTCCTGCGACCGACCCGCAACTCAATACACTTCCTCTCGCTATTCTTCCCGTCGCAACCGTAGGCCCATCCTCACAAGTACCACCCCCTCAAAATAATATAGAAGCAACCTTTCTGCCCTGAGTTATTAGGATGCCACATGTGATATCAGCATGTACATCTACTCATTATATCCCCCAGATCCAAAATCATGGAGTCCTTTTCACTGCTGCAATCCAACAAGTTCAGGGGGTTCCTACACGAAACATGGCTAGGCAATGGGCAACGATTGGTGCTCAATCACATCAAGCCCCTCACTATAACATGCCACCTCATACAATTCCACCAGTCAACACCTCTCAAGGATAACCACAGCAACAACAACCCCTTTTCTACAATGTGCCGCCCCTAGTACCACCCACTATAAATATCCCGCAAGTACAACCTCAAACTAAACAAATGTTCACCTTCCAACCCACCACCCAACAATATAACATGTACAGCATACAACATCCCCAAGCTACTATCTCACCTAGCACCCAAGACTGGGCTGACACTAGAAAACTAATGCAAGAACTAAGTGATGAGGTCAAACGCCTTAAGATAGCCACTGACGTACAGTTGAAGGTAGTAGATTTTTATCACGATGATCTTATCAGCTCTTCGGTTCTGCCCCTAACATTATTCAAGGGTGTATAATTGCCCACGCTAACTAAATACAATAGGGAGATAGACCCTAATGCTCACCTTATAACATCTAGACTAGAATGTGCATTGCTCCAGGCGTGGCCACATGCCATTTTGCGAGTGTTCCCTATGTCCCTCGTGGGGAGAGCACTTGATTGGTATCGGGTTTTTCCAAGAAGCTCGATATTTTTCCTAGAGGATTTGTTACATCAATTTGTTACTAGGTTCAAGTATAACTTGAAACCTGAAGTGATACTGGATAGCCTTATACAGGTCAAACAAGCACCTCTGGAATCCGTACAAAAATTCATCCAAAGGTGGATTGCTGCTCTCAATGAGCTCCATGAGCCGATCCTAGAGACGTATCTCCTCACCATTCTAAAGGGGGCTATTAATGACTTTTTCAAATCCAAGTTATATTATCTCAATGTGCGTAACCTCAATCAAGCCTTTGTACAGATTAAAAATATAGAGGAGGAGGCCCAAAATAGTCACGATCTTGCGTATTTAGCCTTTAAGAATCAACAAAGTAAGAAAGATAAAGAAAAGGCTAAAAAAGCTATAGCAGCAATAGCGGAAATGCAACAAGTAAATGTGGCACAACAAAGCAAATCACTGGTGGCCCCTACTAATTATACTAAACCTACTCTTGCGACTGCACTAGAATCATCCTCATCGTAGAACCCAACAACGAATTGTATGAGAAACTTTGAGAGGAAAGAACCCACCCAATACACACCACCACCCATGAAACCATTCCAGTTGTTCGACCAACTCCTGAAGGCTGGGTTAATGAAACATAAGCAGTTTTCCCCTTCAGCGATTCAAAGGCATGATCAGTTCTATCAACTAGTTCAGAACCCAAGCCTCGCAACGCTGGATGAGCCCCTAGTATCCAAAGGTTTTAGGATGGAATGTTTTTGTGACTATCACCAACGTAATGGGCATGGTACGGATTATTGTTTCATCCTAAAACAAGACATACAATGAATGATCGACGAAGGAAAAATCACTTTTGATGAGGCCAACCTGGTCCAACTGCAGAACTAGGCCATGGGTGTGTATAAAGACCCTCTGAATACCAAAGAGGCACCATATGTTATTAATGCAATCTACCTAGATAATGAACTTGAAACATCGAGCATTAACACCATCTACTCTGACCATGAGCAACAAACGCCTAACAAGCCATTTGTAGTGCGTATTCCTCCCATTGCATCATCATCCATGCCTCAACCATCATACACCTTGCATCAGCCATATGTCGTCTGAGTGCCCCCCGCTGTAACAACTTCTAACACCTTGATAGGCGAAAAACCATATGTGCTACGTGTACCTCCCGCCGCTACTACCACAAACTCACAAACACCTCCTACTCGGCCTGCCCCTTATGTATTCTGAGTACCATCTACCGTCACAACAGTGGAGGTCCAACCTCTGCCTAAACCAACCCCATACATCGTTAGGACACCTGAAAGTCTTAATGATTACCAATCCTCCACCTCGTAAATGCAAAGTAAACCTAGTCCTTATGTCATCAGGGTGCCTAGCCAGCCCTCCACTCAACCACATGTGATCATCCAAATGCAACCTCACCCTACTCCATATGTAGTACGAATCGAAAAATATCCTGAGGCTCGAAAACCAACTCCACCCCCACGCCACACATGAGAACGCTTGGTGGATAATCTTACACATGAATGCTTGGAGAAGGAGCATCAAAGGCTAGCTGTAGGACCTCCTAAACCCACCCCGCTAAACGTAGTACCTATAACACCACCTAACAATCAACCAAACACATGCCATGAGGGTGAACCATCCAAAAAATACGATACATCTAAATCAATGATTTCGGGCAAAAATGACAAACCAACGATGCACAAAATAAAACTATTGGGCCCAATGGACCAAGTCACCACCGATAAACATGCGCCTAATAGTAGAGACCTAGCAACAGCCATAACACAAGTCACGCAAGCACTCAAGAAAAAGAATACTTCACTAAGTTTATATGACTTAGTGTTGACATCTCAAACCCATTGCAAAGCTTTGGTGTGCATGTTAACATCTATCCCAGTAAGCAAGGAATTGCCTCCAAATGAACCTTCCATTCATGTGGTAATGTACTTTCCCCAAGGGTCAACTTCCAAGCCATTAAGTTTCCACAATGATAACATCAAGGTGGATAAGAAAACAGGGGAGATAAAAATAGCCCCTATGTTCATAACAATACGAGTAAATCAATTCAAGATACATAGGGTCCATGTAGATGATGGAGCTGCCACAAACGTAGTACCATATCCCATCATCAAACGACTGGGGCTTACAGAGCTAATCAGACCAACTGCCACCACATGCTTGAAATCATTCAGTAGGTCATGCATGATAGTCAAAGGCACCGTGACCTTAGACTTCATAGTAGGGGACCAATTCCCCACATCCTCCGACTTCGTAGTAATCGATGAGATGCTAAGATTTAACCTAATATTAGGAAGGCCCTGGTTGGCCCACTAAAAGTAGTCTCATCCCCTATACACCAAGAGATTTGTCTGCATTATGAAGGTGGTGAAATCATCATACACGGGGAGGCTGCTACACCCATCATTTCATCGTACATAGACACAGACCAGGGCTCAGAGGTTAAGCTCGAAGAGCCTAGACAGCACAACATAAATGAACAACAATTGGAGGGTGGTAATCCTTTAAACATAGAAGAAAACCCACCCAAAACAGCAATACCCGGGCCTAACATTGTACATACGTAGCCTTACTTAGACACCACAGCTAACATAGAAACCATGATACATGGAGAAGCGCAAGAAAATACCAACGCAGGAACAATTCCATCAAATACCCCTTGGGCTGAACTACCGTTCAACGTGATCAGCGAAGGGGACACTGAATATAGAATCATACCTGCTAACTCTACTCCCAATGTTAAAATGAAAAAAATCAAAAAATTACTTAACCAGTGAAAAAAAATGGTTTGAAATGACATTAAACTACAACTAGTCTCGGACGATGTTAAACTATCATCTTTGCAATGACATAAAACTAGCCATGATTAGAAATGGTCGATCAAACGAGAAATCCACCCGTGTCATTCAAAACGTCCCTTGCTTATGCTAGGGCCCGTAATGGCCTTAAACTAGTGAAAATCTGGCCCAAAATGGGGAAAATTTTTGGAGAACTCCAAATTAACCTTTAAAAAACCTCAAGCAAACATCCTACAACCTTACATGATTCATAAGATAAGTTTCACACCTTCTAGAGCCTTTAAATCCTATAAACATTACTACAAATAGTCAAAAACCTATCTCTCCAAATATTACACATTGAGCATACCATCCCTAGCATGGAAAAATGGGGAGAAGCTAAAAAACCATCTATGAAACCTTCAAACTAATTTTTTTTAACCCTAAACCTTAATCCTCAACCCTAACAACCATGGAAGCACACATGCATAATTGATTAAGGCCAAAACTAGCACAAATCTAAGATTTATGGTTCTTCCATGTTGGGGACGCTCTCCTCCATGCTAGAAAAAATTGACACTAAAGGGACAACTTATTTGGAGATTATAAATACCTCATAATGACATCAAATGGCCTTACATGCACATTAGAATCTTGTATTCATCCTTTGAAATCCTCAAACCTTAGAAACCTAATCTTAAATTATCCCCTATTCTTCAATGTTAAGCATCCCATACCTAGCATTGAAATAGGAGGGGAAGTCCTAAAAATTCTTAGAAATACTTAAATCTACCAAATATTAACCTAAAACCCTAGTTTTTGACCTTAGTGACTTTGGGACATGACATGCATAGTTAATTACAATTCAATATGGCCTACATCTATGATTCCCACCTCATCCATGATGGAGAGGGTCCCTTCAATGTTAAATAATGTGGAAATAAGGGAAAAGCTTTCCGTTTCACTTTTTATAGCAAGATGACACTTTGGAAGCTAAAGATGTATGCCGAAGAAGCCTAGGACCTCATACCCTTATCATTTGGCTTGTTTGATCTAATTTTAACCTTCAAAGCCCATTTTCCCTAATCTTCCATGGTGGATCAACTTTGCTAGCATGGAAATATGGGAATGAGACCTTAGGCACCCTTAGATGACCTCCAAACATATCAAAATTAGCCAAAAAGTTGTAGAATAATTATCTAAAGCCCTACAATCCTAGAATCCTAGTCGATATGCTTTGAAACCACCTTGAAATCATGGAAAAAATTATCCCCTATCCTTCCATGCTAGGAGTACTATGCTTATCATGGCAAAAAAGGGAAAAATATTTCAACATGTTTTGACATCCGAAATCAACTTAAACTACCTCAAAATAATGCTAGAGGATGCAAAAGTTTCTAATTTGGATTCCAATTGTTAATTTGATTTCATTTGACCTTGTTTTGATTGAAACCCCTATCTTTTATAGTATCTATCTTGGAAACAAAATAAAAATTCGAAAAAAACCTTCGTTTTGACCTTTCTAGAACTCTAGAGTACCTAATTTTGATGGACTTGGCCCTATGTTATCATGGTGATGCCTCAAGACCTCAATTTTGGATCTTTAGATGCCCCAAAACCTACTTCACATGGTTTCCACACTAAGGGTCCTTCCTTCCACACTGGGTAGCATGGAAATAAGGGGGCTCCATTGTGGAAGATTCAAAACTCTAAATCTTCATGTTCAAATGGCCTAGAAATAGCCTTGACCAATGTCCAAACTCATCTAATAGCCTTGTAGCCTTAAACCGTGGCCCACTAAGGCCTAAAATTGGAAAACCCTAACCCATTCTAACATATAATTAGCCAAATTTCACCATATCCAGCCTATTTTTCTTGATCTTTCTTCTTATTACATGATGCTTTAACTTATTTTCATCCTAGTGTTGCATTATCAACCTTGTTGATCTTCTTGGGGTCTTTATGTGGCCTTATATTCTTACTTTATTTGTCTTACTATAGCTTTATTTTCCTTTGTTTAGCCTTTGATTAGTATCAAATAGTAGGGTTTGGCCTTCTTTGATAACCATTTGGCATCATGTGATCATGGCTCCCTTGGCCTTAAACTATAATCATGGCCCACTAAGACCTAAAATATCAAAAATATGACCTTTGTTGACCATTTGTAGCCTTATTTCTCATACTTCCCTTTGTTTAACCTTTATTTGGCTATTATTGCACTTTGTTTGCTTACTTTTATCATATCTATAGCCTTGAATAACCTTGTTTGCATTAGATTAGCATGGATTTGCATAATTTTATAGCATTTTAGCATTATTTATTCACTTTTATCTAGATGCCACGTACTGTGCTTATGATTGACATGCAAGATCAAAGTATGAGTACCTAGGAGAATATTTGTTTACCTTTAAGCCTAAGTGGTCCTCTTGGTGATGTTGAATGGTACATTGACCTCAATTTCCTAGATCTTTAGCCTAAAAGTCTCATGGATCATGTAGCCTCAATAGAGAAACCTCTAGAATATCTTGAAAACCTAGTCAAAACCCTTGACTTAGAGGTATGCAACATAACTAAAGACTCTTTAGATCAAGTTCTTGTCACAACACATAATGGTAAGGAGAAAACCCTTAAACTAAGTTCCTTACTAGAACCTTAATATGCTCAATACATTACTAAGCTCTTACAAGATAACATGAAAGCCTTCACTTGGTCATATGAAGATATGCCAAGCCTATACCCACACTTGATCTAGCACAACATCATACTAGACCTTAGCATTAGATCAGTTAAGTAAAAAGTATGCAAGATTAGACCTGATTTGGCTTTAGAAATCTATGATAAGATCTTGAAGCTATACTAAGCTAGTTTAATTAGGGCTATTGACTATGTAGAATGGGTATCCAACATAGTGGTAGTCCCTAAGAAAACTGGAATTATCCATATTTGCATTGATTTTCAAGACCTAAATAAGGCAACCATCAAAGATGACTTCCCTCTACCTAGTATTAATTAAATTATTGTGCATTGTTATCCTTTGTGGATGGGTTCTTAGGATATAATAAGATTAGTATAAACTTGGAACATCAAGTTAGCATAACTTTCATGATCCCTTAGGGTACCTTTTTCTACACCATGATGCCATTTGGCCTTATGAATGTAGGAGCAACTTATCAATGAGCCAGGACTTGTATCTTCAATGATTACATGATAGGTTTGCTTAACTATTACGTGGTAGATAGAGCAATTATGTTCAAAATGACCAATAACCATGCTAATGATCTAGATCTTGTACTTAAATGACATCTCAAGTATAAACTTAGGATAAACCCCAACAAATGTATCTTCAGTGTCAAGAACAATAAGATGCTTGACTTTGTAGTATCTAAAGCAAGGATACATGTTGATCATAATAAGGTTAAGGCCATATCCAAATTAATAATGCATACCAATCTTCAGGAACTTCAAGGATTATAAGGTATATTATAGTTTATTCATATTTTTATCACTAGGCTTATGGATAAATTACATCCCATGCAACACTTACTTAAGAAAGGGGTTCACTATGAGTTGATAGATCAATGCCAATAGGTCTTTGAAAATATTAAGCAAGAGTTTACACAAATACCAATAGTCTATCCTTTGTAAGAAGGTAAACCCTCTTACATGTACCTTGCCATCTCTAACACATTCATTACCTCTCTACTCTATCAGAAGCACAATGATAAAGTAGAGATTTCAATATACTAACTTATTCATGCATTAGTCATCCATGAGACCTAATACACTAAACTAGAGAAGTATTGTCTAGCAATAGTCTTCTCATTGAAGAAGTGGAGATACTTCCTCTTTAGAAGCCAAGTCAACATCATTTGCAAGGATAACGTGCTTAGAGCCATAATGACAAACATATACAAAAGTAGCCATATAGCCTGATGGAAAGCCATAACTATGGAGTTTGACCTTCATTACATTTCTAAATTGTTAATAGAAGGTTAATCTATATCCATACAACTCATAGTTTTACCTATTGATGAACAAGTAGATATAGACCCTAAGTTCCCTAATGACCTCATTAACACTATTATCCAAGTTCCCCAGTGTTATGAGGCAATCATGCACTTTGATGAAGCTTCAATTCCCAATGGGGTTAGTGCCACTTCCATTATAACATTTCTATCTAGTGAAATACAATGCTTCTTATATCGCTTTGAGTTCCCATGTACCAATAACATCATGCATTATGGTAGTTAGTAACCTAGGAATTAAAATCTTAATGAGAAAAGGCAATTCACAACTTATGGTCAACCAAGTGACCAATGTCTATGCATGTAAGGCCAAAGACTTACAACCTTACTGTGACCTAGGGAAGTAATTTTTGCAATAATTCATAGATGTTGATATCCAACACATACCATGGAATAAGAATGCTATTGTTGATGCAATTACAATGTTAGCCCTTAGTGTTATGCTATATGTGTTTAGAAACTTGCCCACCTTAACCATCAACTATACTACTTCAATCACACAAAACATTGAAGAAACCTTTATGCCATCATTCATACTGCTCCTACTAGGAAGTGGTATGATGATATCAAATTTTATCTTATTCATGGCAAATCCTCATAAGGCCTGACTACTGCTCAAAAGGATGTTGTATGCAAGTGATTGAAGTAGTATGTCATTATAGGGGATAATACATTATGTCAATGATCCTATGATGACATACACCAAACGTGCTTTGGTAAAATTGAAGCTATAATAGTCCTAGAGGAGGTTCATGAAGGTTTTTGTGAAGGACATATAGAACCTAGAGCTATGATCATTAATATTAGGTAGTTAGGTTAGTATTGGCCCCATATGAAAAATGACTACCTATAGAAGGTTAAGTGGTATGATCCATGCCAATGATATAGCAAGCTTATACATGTAGCACCAACTAAGATACATACCACTCAAATAACATTATCATTTCAACAATGGGGGTTGGATATCATTAGGCTTATAACACCTAAGCCTTTGGCAAGGCATAGATTCATCATCACCAAGATCAAATAGTTTACAAAGTGGGTCGAGGTCATTCCCCTAAGGAAGGCAACATTTGAGCAAGTTTGAAAATTCATTATATATAACATTATAGATAGTGTTGGTGTATCCATGACCATAGTTACGAATAATGGACCAAAATTTAGTAGCCAATAAATAAAATATTTCTTTCATGACCTACACATTAAGCATTCTTTCTCATCACCTTAATATCCTCAAGTTAATGGATAAGTAGAAGCAAGCAATAAACCCATTATCAAGTTGCTCAAAAAATGTTCAATAATAGAAAGCATAAATGGCATGAGTGGCTTGTACATGCACTATGTGCCTATAGAACAACCTATTGCATGGCAACTAGTATGATCTCTTATAGCTTGGTTTATGATTTTGAAGTTGTTTTACATCTTGAATTGCAAGTTACTTCACTTTGAGTAGCCTTAGTGTAGAGGAATGGGGGTTTCTTTCTCAATATATAATTTTTTCCCCAATGTCGAGACTATATGCACAACTTGTAAACCTTCTCCCCTCAATGTTGAAGTTTCCTTCCATCATGGAGGATCCACCCCTAATGTCGAAACTACATGTCCCTAGTGTGGAAGCCACAAAAGATAAATTTCATTAATCCATGCACTCCAACGTTGATTAGATAGTTTAGCAATTATGGTAGAAGGTTTAGTGTAGAAGATTCATCTCCAAAAGAGAAGGTGTGCCCCATAACTATTTATAGTAAATGAAATGGCCAAGGGGCAAAGGAACTTTCTATATATAGTAGCCCCAAAAATTTTGACATCCGTCTCCCTTGTACAAGGTAGAAATTTGCAGCAATATAACAACTAATTTGTAGCCATTGTGCAGCCAAGTTATAGCCCAATCATAGCCATTTTGTAGCCCCATTCATGTTCTAAAATCTATAAAAACTTGCCTCAAACACCATTTACAAGTTCAACAATTTTTGAGATGGTTCCATGATTTTTATAGTGACACAATCTAAACAATTCAACAATTTTTTACAATTTCATACTTGGGAATTTTCAACTCAAGAGCTCTTGCAATCTCCCATGCTTTCATTCTCTTGAACCCAACATGGAATCACTATATCGTTTGCAACCCTCCTAAGATTGGTGGATTTTTGGTGTCAACACAACATTTTTGGGACAACCAACCCCTAGTGTGGACTAATCTAGTAGTCAAATCTCTCATTTTTTTCACCCCCAGCAACAACCCAAGTTGTAAATTTGAGATTGCAGTAGAGGAGATTCAAAAGTATTAGGAGTGGCTTCAACAAACTCTCAATTCCTACCCCACTGAATCCTCTTTTGCTTTCTCTCTCTCTTTCTCAATGGAAACTCTTGTATACATCTTTGAACTTATTCTTTATTTTTCTAAACATAGTTTAAAAATTTTTAGTTTGTGTGTAAAATATTTTGCTTTAATTTTCAAATCTATATTTTTATTATTTGCATCATTTTTTTTGCATTTTGTAAGTCCCTAGGTTATTTGCTAGACCATAAAAGGCACCTTGAATTCCATTATTTTTTAGAGTCCATAGGGATTTGGGGTTAAGATTATTGTAATTGATCTATTGGATTTCTAGTGATAAAAGATTAATAGTTCATCTATTGTATAAGAAAAATCGAAAGGGATCATGTAGGCTCTCTTGTCATTGGTTCCAAAGGTCATTAATGTCAACTTTCAATTCCTATTGGCTACATGTAGTAGGGCTTTAGGTAGGAATGATTAACCAGATTGGCCAACTCATTCTTATTCATGTCTGCTATCATGAAGGATTCATTTTTATAGACCTTAATAGTAACAAAGGCCCTTCCTAGTTAGCTAAGAATTTGCTTGCATGCTTGCAAATAGCTTTGAGGACCAGGTCTCTTTTCTTGATCTTGTGCTTGTCTAGGTAATGACAATGTTTCCATTTCTACCTCTCCTAATATAGCTAAACATGAGCAAGTATTCATACATGTTGCTCTTTCACCAAGTCTAGATCTATGGTGCAAAACTCCTTATTTTGTTCATTGTTGATGAACTTTGATAGGGCTATGTAGAGTTATGGCACCTATAATACAAGAGGTAAAATAGCTTTTGAATCATAAATAAGGCTATATGGGGATACACCAATTATGGTTCAAAATGTGGTTTGGTAGGACCAAAGGACATGAACAAGCCACTCATTCCACTTGCATTTGTTGTTATTTAATGCCTTCATGAGCAAGTTTATGATGGCCTTATTGCTTACTTCAAATTTCCCATTAGCTTGAGAATAGTATGATAATGAGAAGAAATTATTAATGTGTAGGTAATGACAAAAGTTTTTTATTTCTTCTCTACTAAATTGTGGTCCATTATCTTTGACTATGATCATAGGTATACCAAATCAGGCTACTATGTTATCAAGTGTGAATCTTTAGACCTGTTGAGATTTTTTCTTTCTTAGAGGAATAGATTCAACCTACTTCATAAAGTATTTGGTTGCAGTGATGATAAAGATATGCTCTATAGAAGACTTAAGCATTATAGGTCGAATGATATCCAACTCCCACAATTGAAATGGCCAAGTTATCTAAGTGGTATGTAACTTAGTTGCTAGTACATGTATAAGATTGCTATGTCGTTTGCAAGTATTACAAGTTTTGACCTTCTGCAAATAGTCACTTTTCACACAAAGCCAAAAATAGCCTAATCATATGATCTTTTCAACCATGGCTCTAGGTCCTATATGTCCCACACAGACACCCTCATTAACATGCTCTAGGACTATGTAGGCTTTGGATTTACCCAAGCATAGTAACAATATGTCATAATAGGACCATTGACATAATATGTTATTGTCTACTATGACATATTATTTTGATCTTTTTCATATAACATTTAGTTGAGTAGTAGTTAGGCCTTGTGAAGGTTCACCATGCATAAGATAAAGATTGATACTATCATAACACTCCTTTGTAGGAGTAGTATGAACTATGACTATGGAGTCATCTTCAACATCTTGTATGATGGAAATAGCATAGTTCATAGTTAAGGAAGGTAACTTGATAATCAAATCTAGCATAACATTAAAAACTAGCAATGCAATGCCATTAACTATGGTGTTTTCATTTCAAGGTATGTATTGGAGAGCAATGTCCATAAATTATTGCATCAATTTATCTCCTAGGTCATAGTAAGGTTGAAAATGTTTACCCTTACATGCATAAACATTTGTCACTTGGTTTACCACAAGTTGTGAATCACCTTTGATCATTAAGAATTTGTTTCCTAGGTCACGAGCTAGCATCATTCCTTTGATTAATCCTCAGATTCTACTACATTTTTTTAGTACATGTGAACTTGAAATTGTAAGAAAATGATTGGATTTCACCAAATAGAAGTGTTATGATGGTAGTAGCATTAGCCCCATGGGCTATCAAGCATCCATCAAAGTGCATAACCACTTCATAGCACTTAGTCACATTTGTAACAATGTTGACATTGTGGATCATTTAACTTAGAATAAGGGGATGGAAAGGTTCTCAAAATTAAAAATTATGAAACAAAACACATACATTGAATTTAATGTGATTTCCCTACATGGGTAGTCTACACAAAAAGGGTAGATTCCAAGCACACCTTCAAAGTTTGTTGCTATTAAATTTGGTTTGAAGGGTTGACATTCTATAAAGTCTTCAAGCCTCACTGTAGAGTGTTGTGATGCTGCACCAACCACTTAATCCTACAACATCCTTTCAATATTGGAATGTCGTTTCTATGCTTTCATAACCTTTACAATCCTGAGCTATGCTCAGAAATGTTATGCTACAACACCAACCATCCAATCTTGTAGGATCTTGAAAAGCTTAATCAAGATGTGTTTCCACAAAAAGCACATCAACTCCACAAGACAACAAGGGATAAGAACAATTACAATGAATGAATGCAACCTATTTTGTTAATTCTTACACTTTGAGGAACAACACACTTTATAATGAACAAATGATAATATAATGAGGAACAACAATGATTACAATGATTGACAATTGATTTCACAATGAGAGTACAATAGCTTGCACATTTCCCAATTCATATGATGTCTTCTTATAGTTCTCATGTTTTCAAATCCATTTTGGAACTTGTGCAAAGGCTAGCTAATTGTAGCTAATAGTCATGGAAGATGTATTTCTATATTTACCATCTATTCTAAGAAGATTTCTTCGTCTAGGAAATAAGTCTTTCTAAAATATTCATTCTAAGAAGGCATCTTCATCTTAGGAAATACATCTTTCTAAAATTTTTCATCATACTTCCTTTCAAGGAAGATGTCTTTGTCTAGTGAAAGATGTCTTTTTGAAACTAGCTTCCATTTTGTGAAGACATCTTTGCCTAATGAAATACATTTACTATTTCTTGGAGACATTTTTTTTTTGTGCATCTTTCAATTCTACCAAGATGTTTACTATTTCTTGAAGATGTCTTTCTTCATCTTGCTTTGCATGATGAATTATTTGTTCCTTGTTCATAACCTTGCACTTTCACATGCATCAATCACAACTTTGCTTGTCCACATTTTTTTTAATTCTCCTTGTTTTTTGAAGATGTATTTCTTTTTTGGATGAGACCTTGAGACCTTGTGGATGACTTTCTCCTTTTTTCTATATCAATGCATTCCTTATCATCTCATCTTGATCATACAACCACACAACCATACACATAACTTTTTTCTTCATTTTTCTTAACATTTTGAAATAAGGAACACAATATCACCCTTTTTAGTGATGTTTAAAACCTAATAAAGTGGATTAGTGATCATACAAAATATAACCATGCTCCTCTTCCCCTTTTTTCATAGTAGAAAAAAGGATAAGGCACATAAACTGGTGAAAGAGTCATCATGAGAGTGCAATAAAAAATGCATAATCAATAATCATAGCATAATCCTAAGGAAATAAAAAAATATTTAGTGAAGTAAGAATATTAATTAAAGAGCACACATTTTTTAGCATTAAGTTCCATTAGGAGTTAACTTGAATTTGTCAAGAACTAATCCAAGCTTTCCAAGTGATATTCCAACTTACAGGTTGAAGTGAAGTATAGGCCCTAAACATCAAGCAACCTATCTATAAATCAATAAGTTGCAGGGTTTTCTTAATGTTATAATATTCTTCATATTTGTAAAACATCAACAAAAGAATAGGACATATCTTTATGATAAGAAGAATAGAGTAATACAACTTCACACTATGGAATGAGCAATGCCAAAATTCAAAAACATTGAGCTTGGAAGTACATTTTAAGGAAAACTACTCATAGTATGTCTCAATCAAAATTAGGAATACTTTTCCATAAGTAGAATTATCATGTTCTTTCTCATATATTTGTAAGGAATAATATCCCTATTTGCATTTTTTCATGAAAATGTTGGTATTTCTTGCTTCAACTTATGCTTGAATATCAAATAGGTAGGCTAATGATACATTAATATTTGCTCTTTTTATTTCAAAACAAAGAGCTACACAACACACAATTTGATGCTAGGGACCAAATATAGATCATGTACGAACAAACAACCTATCTATTTGAAATAATTATTTCATTAGAACTAATGTCTCTATATTCAACAAGAAATTTGAAAAACATGAACATAAGGATATGGAAGCCATGAGAGAAACACGCATTTTCTTTTGTACAAAGTAATGCCACAAAGATAACCATTTTTCAAAAAATAATGATAATCATGCTAATGCAGAAATATGTATATGTACCTCATTTATACCAAGGGATATAAGTAACAAAAATTTAATACTCAAGCATCCTCTTAAAATAAAAATAACCTCTTGATTTCCTTGTCTTGGTCATTTTGGAATGTCTTGCAATTTTAGTTTTTCTTGGGTGAAGTCTTTAAAGACTCCCCCTACATTGGTGACCTCCAAGATGATGATGGATAATGAGGAATAGGCTTCCCCTACACATGTTCTACTTATCTTGAGCACTATAAATGTTGTAAATCACCAAAATAATAATACTATAAGTCAACATTAAGATTAAATGTGGAGACTAAGGTCTATAATTAGAGCTTTTCAAAAGATTTTCTTATCTCATAGATAGCAAAAGAATTCCAAAGAATATGAGCATAGAAACATATCATCACAAGAAGTTCAGATTAAGCAAGATTAAGTGCAAGACAAGAAATTAAACTAAAATTATTACAAGATGAAGGTCCAAGGAAAATTATTATGAGAACTATACTTAAAATCTTTAGAAAATCACTTGTATCAAACTCAATGATGAATTTAAGTGATGCTCTAAATAATTATTTTGACACTTTTTTGATCTAGACAAGACAAAAAATTTTGGACTTTTCAAATTATATTCTTATTAACTAGCAAGAAAAGAGATAGAAACTTACCTTGACTTACCTTGTTTGCTAGTGAAGAGAGAAGATTAATGGAGTTTGAGATGAGGTCCCCTATCATGAAGTACCTTGTTATCTTTAGGTTCTCTTTCATTAGATCATGTATGTGATATCTCCATTTGTTTATGTTCTTTATGATAGAACCCTTGATCACTTATTGCATTATTTTCATTATTTCACTTGTCTTCATTCTCACTTATTAGTACCTTCACAATTTTCATACCAAAGCCTTTTTGACAAGACTAAGCATTAATCTTGTTTTGATCATCTTTAGTTTTCTTACAACCATAATTTTTATAAAAGAATAAAGAATTATCCTCATGATTAGAATTATCAAAATTTACTATCCTTGAGCTTGAATATTCATGTGTAGCTCCCTCTAAATTCTTTGGCTATTTTTGAAGACTCTCCTCTTCTAGAACCTTGCCACATTCTTTATTAAAAGATGTTAGTTGTTGAATCTAAGCTTTTATGTCTGAGATCTCTTCTTTCACTTCAACATGAATAGAATCCAATTTAGAAATTAAAAATTTCTTTTCCTTTCTAATCAAATGATGTAAAATAAAAATCTCTTCTTTAAACTCACTATACCTTTCATCATACTTACCATCATATTCAACCATATGTGAGGAATTCTCATTTGTAAGCAACATGCATATGAGAAACAATTACATGATTCTTGTTGACTTTTCTCACCATCATTCCAACTTGTATAAAAATTGGTATTTTTTGATTCCTCATCATTGGATCAATTCTTTGGCTATACCTTGCTATCACTAGGATCACTAGGACATTCAAAGGCCATATGACCTATTCCTTCACAAATCTAACATTCTATAGAAGTGAAATCCAATTTAGGAGCATTCAAAAATATTTTACCTCTTTATCTATCTTTAAAAATATTGGGTCTTTATTGAGATGTCTCGTTGTTTTTTCTTATAAGCAATCATTGTAGTTTCCTTGAGATAAAGGCAATCTCATCTTCAAAACCCTCATCATGCTCATTTAACTTCTTTTCCTTGGAGGTAGTCTTTAGAGTAATAGGTTTTTCTTAAATTACCCCTTCACTTATGAGATTTATTTCATAAGCAATGAGAGCAGTTTGAATCTCTTCAAATTTCAAAGTTGAAAAATTTCTAATTTCCTCCATAGCTGTGTCCTTTGTTTTGGACTCTGGTTGTAGATTTCTAATCATTTTGATGATCACATCACTTTTAGGTAAATCATTTCCTATTCCACTAATAGATACAATAATACCATTAGCGCTAGAAAAATAATCCTTTATTTTCTCATCTTATCTCATTTTTAGTTTATTATATTTACTTTGTAAAACTAATAGATTTAATTACTTAACAATAGATGTTCCTTCATAAGTAGCTTCTAAAGTTTGCAAAATTTCTTTGGCCATTTTACATCCTTCTACTCTATTAAATTCATATTTATTCATTGCATAATATTAACAATGTTTTGATTGTAAATAAAACATGAACTTATCATTTTCCTCTTGTGTCGATTTGTTGCAAGACTTAATGATGTCAATGGAGCTGTTAATAGGCAGAGCATAGCCTTTAAGGATTGACTCCCACATTTCTAACTTCATGGATTTGAAGAACCATTACATTCTAGCTTTCTAATAGATAAAGTTGAATCTATCAAACATAGGTGACTTTGTGTAAGATGTCCTCTTCATTCTTCACTCTTGAAGTTGATGATGACAAAGAAGAGTACTTTACAATCTCATAAAGAGGAGAACTTATGGATCATTGAACTTAGAATGGGGAAATGAGTAACTTCCATAAATTAAACTTTAGGAGATAAAGCACACACACCAAATTTAACATGGCTCCCCAAATTAGTTAGTCCACTCTCAGAGGGTAGAGGATAAACACACCTCTAGAGTTTGTTGCTCTTAAATGTGGCTTGAAGGGTCCACAACCTATATATTATTCAAGCCCTTCTCCAAATTTTTGTGACATTGCACTAATCACTCAACCTTGCAAGGTCTAGTTAAGCTTACAATGTGGTTTCTAGGCTTCCACAACCTTTACAGTCTTGAGCTTTGCTTAGTAGTGTTTTACTACAAACCTAATCACTCAATCCCATAGGATCCCAACAAGTTCAATCAAGATGGATTTTCAAAGGAAGCACATCAATCCCATAGGTTAATAAGGGAGAAAAAAAATTATGAGGAATGAATGCAACTTAGTTGATCCATTCACTTTGAGATAAAACACACTTTATAAGAACAAATGATAATCCAATGAGGAGCAGCAATAATTACAATGATTGAAAATTGATTTCACAATGATAGTACAAGAGCTTATACATCATCCAATGTATACGATGTTTTCTTATAACTACCATGTTTCCAAATCTATCTCAGAACTCATGCAATGGATAGCTAATGGTCGCTGATGCTCATGGAAGACATCTTCTTCATGCTTGATACATATTTCTATATTTACCCTCTATTCTACAAAGACATCTTTATCTAGGAAATATGTCTTTCTAAAATCTTCAATTTGGAATGATGTCTTCATGTGAGGAAAGGCATATTTTTGAAACTACTCTTCATACTTCCTTTCTAGAAAGACATCTTTATCTACTAAAACACATCTTTCTAAAACTAGCATTCATTTTGTGAAGACATCGTTATCTAGGAAAGATGTATTTTCCTAATGAAAGAAGTCTACTATATCACAGAGACATCTTTGTCTATGTTTCTTTCAATTCTACCAAGGTGTCCACTGTTTGTTGAAGATGTCTTTCATCACCTTCCCTTACATGATGAATTCTTAATTCCTTGTTCATAACCTTGCACTTCCACATGCATCAATAACAACTTTGTTTGTCCACATTCTTTGAATTCTCTTTCTTTCTTAAGGACATATTTCCTTTTTTGAATGAGATCTTGAGATCTTGTGCATTACTTTCTCCTTATTTATACATTAATGCATTCCTTGTCATATAATCATGGTCCTAAAAACAAAATAATCACACAAGCATACACACAACCTTTGTCTCCATTTTCCTTAATGTTTTGACACACCAAAAGATCACAGATATGTTCATCAAGGAATTTAGGATCTATGGCTACATGGTCATCAATAAGAAAAGTAGTGATTTATGTGGCTATAACTTGAGATTTTATTGAGGCTTGGGTGATGTAATGAAGGTTAAATTCTATTGTTATGTCTTTTCACAAAGCTATCTAGCTACTTTTATAGATATTAGTCTTTATGGCTCTAAGTATAATGTGTTTTCCAATGATAGTAACCTAGCTCCTAAAGATGTAGTATCTCCACTTCCTCAATGAGAAGACTAGGGCTAGACAATACCTCTGCACCTTGGTGTATCAAGTCTCATAGGTAATTAGTGCTTGGTTTAGGTATTGTATGGGTAATTATGCTTTATCATCCCATTTCTAACAAAGTAAAGAGATAATAGATGTGTCAAAGATAGTAAGGTAGATGTAAAAAAATTTATCCTTTTACAATGAATAGACCGTAGGTAGTTGTGCCAACTCTTACTTAAGGTTTTCAAAGGCTTATTAGCCTTGAGCCATCCACTCATAGTGAAATCCTTTCTTAAGAAAGTATTTCATGGACTGTAACTTAACCGTAACCCTAGCAATCAATCTACAAGTAAATTTTAATCTACCTTGTAGTCCTTGAAGCTTCTTAAGATTAGTTGGTACCGCTAGGTTGGATATGACTTTAACCATATTAGGATCAACAAATATCCCTACTTCAAATGGTACAAATCCAAGAATCTTGCTAATTTTGACATTAAAGATACATTTTTTTGGGATTAAACCTAAGCTCATACTTGAGACATTGTTTATGCATAAGGTCAAGTTCATGTGCATGGTTGTTTAGCCACATTGAACTTAACAGATATATCATCTATGTAATCATTAAGCAAACCTAGCATATAGTCATTAAATATATACATCATAACTCTTTTATAGGTTTCTCTTACATTCTTTAGCCCCAAGGGAATCATAGTGTAACAAAAGGTACCCCAAAGGGTCATAAAATTTATACTAAGTTGATGCTCTAGGTTAACGCTAATCGAGTTGTATCCTGAGAATTCATTTTTAAAGGATAATAAGGCATCCAAAACCGTAGTATCAATAAGTTTATCAATAGTAGGCAAAGGGAAATCATCTTTTATAGTCACCTTATTTAGTTTTTAGAATTGAGGCAAATGTGTATACTCTCATTTTTCTTAGAGACTACCACTATGTTGGATATCCATTCTATGTTATCAATAGCTTTAATGAAACTAGCTTGGTATAGTTTTGTGACTTAATCAAAAAGTGCCAAGGCCAATATAGGTCTAATCTTGCAAACTTTCATTTTACTAGTTTAATGCTAAGATCAAGAATGATGTTATGTTGCACTAGGCATGGGTCTAGACTAGGCATATCCTAATATGACTAGGCAAAGGCCTTAATATTGTCTTGTAGGACCTTTTTTATGTCTTGAACCTATTGGAATTCTAGTGAGGAAGTTACTTTCAATGTTTTCTCCTTACCAATGTGTGTCATGATAGGAACCTCAAATAGAGAGTCTTTAGTAATGTCACCATCTTCAAGATCAATGGTTTTGACTAGGTTTTCAATCCATTCTAGATTTTTCTCTATAGAAGCTATATAGTTGATGAGAATCACAAGATCAAGATCTAGGTAATTAGGATCAATACACCATTCAACATCACCATGGGGCCCACTTGGGCTCAAAAGTAAAATGATCCATTCTCATGTATCCATACTCTAGTATTACTTGTCAACCATATGCACATTAAGTGACATGTGTCTAAGAATACAATAAATAATGACAAAATGATATAAAATATCTTAGTAATTATTCAAACACATGTTATTTCAAGTTCAAACAAGATGCAAACAATGTCAACCAATGTTATTATAGGTAGATGAAGAAAAATAAGATGGAGCAAATGTCACATAGGTTTAAATAAAGTTCAAACAAGGTCAAAAAAAAGTTGAATCATAATGAAATTATGAAAAATAAGATCAAACATGATTAACTAAGGTTATATTTTTGCCAATTTTAGGGCTTAGTAGGCCATGTTGCAAGTGTAAGGCCTTGGTAGGCTATAGTTACATGGTCTTAAATGGTGATCAATCAATAGCAATTAGAGGCTAAACAAGATCTACTAAGTCAATGATGGAAAAAATAAAGTGAAATTGAAGTGTAGTAATAGTTTATAAAAGTTATCAATGTAACGAAAGGTTAAAAAAAATTGGAACACCAAAAAATAAGGCCAAATTATTCAAGTTGAAAAATTTCTAATAAAACAAGAAAATTATTGGTTAAAAAAGATTATATTTTACAAGTTTTAGGCCTTAGCAAGCCATGGTTACATGGTGTCAAGTGTTAAAACCCATCACCTAACACTAATCAAAGGCTAAACAGAGCTTAACATAGGCAACAATAGAGGGGATAAGATAGATATGATGAAATTGGAGTTATGTAGAATATGCATGAGGTCAACTAATGATAATAATGTTAACAATGCATAAAAAGGTCAAAATAAATTAAAATACCATGAAACAAGGTCCCACTAGCCCAAGTGAAAAAAAATGATGAAACATGGTTAAAGTAGCATGTTTTAGGCCTTAGCAAGCCATGGTAAGGGGCTATAATGGTAATAGGTGATTTTGGGCACCTATGGAAGGTATTTTGAGGCTATTTAAAAGGAAAAATGATGTTTTCCTAGTAACCCACATTAGAATTACACTAGCTAACATGGTTGGGGTGACCCCTAGCATGGATAGGATGCTCATGTGATTTTCCAAGTTAATTTTCATTAGTTTTGGACTCTTGAGACTAGGTATGGTTAGCATAGTAGATTATGGAAGAAAATTTATTGATTCTAGTGTTGCTTTGAAGCTTAGAAAGTTACAAATGAATCCTAGCATTTACAGTCATGCTATAAAAACGTTGCTAGGGATCCTACCCATGTTGGGGCCACACTAGCTAGCATGGCTTTAGTACTTCTTAGTATAGATACATTTTCTTTTTGGTTATTGATTGGTTTAAAAGGAAATTTAACCAAGTTTCTATGTCTCTAGGTTTGCTAGTGGCCATGTTTGATGTTTAGGCTTGTAAATGCCCATGGCTGATGGTTGTTTAGGATTTGACTTGGTTACATTCCCCTAGCCATGTTGGGTAGCATCACTCCAATTTGGACATAAGCTTTTGATTGGCTTTCATGATTGAAATAAGGCTAAAATACTATTAGTTTAAGGTCTTAGTATCCTAGGCTCTGCTGGGCTAAATTTTAGAATTCTTGGTGTGTCAATGTATTACCAAAACTATTAGAAAACCTTAGCCACATTTTAGCCATTCTGCCCACCATGGCTCTAGCGTTTCCTAGTGTGGCTACATGGAAATACTAGTTTTTGGTAAGTTCTAGGATCAAATTGATAAAGTACTTGAGTTCCTAGGATTTTTGGTGTCAAAATCTAAGATTTGACATCAAAACCAACAACTTTGAATATTTTTTGATATTTTTTGTAGTCATCCATACTTGGGCCATGCTAGCCAGAATGATCCTAGCATAAGTGGAAGGTGGATGATAGCTTTTCTAAAATTTTATCTCATTTTCTAGCATTTTATTGCATTTGAATGCTCTAGTAGGGTCCTAAGGTCAAGGTGCTATAATTTAAGGTCAATCTAATGCATTTTTGAGCTTCCCAGGGCTTTTGTTTATGGTATCCATGCTAGACCCACATTGGCTAGCATGGTTGAAGCCTTACTCAATGTGGAAAAGGTGTTTGACATGAATTTTGACTTGTATTTTATTGCTATTTGGCTACCAAAGATTCTAGGGAGGTGTTAGTGTCATAATGTGTTAAATTAGGGGTTAATTTTGGTATTTTGTGGTTACACCCATTTCAATCACATAGGGACCATGTTGGCTAGCATGGAGGTCATTCTCCCTAGTGTGGCTCCATTAAAATCCATTATTTACAACACTTTTAATTAGTTTTGATTAGGTTTCAAAGCTATTGGAAGCTTCCACAGAGGTTTTAGGATTTAGGAGTTAATTCTAAGGTTGAAATATAGTTTGGTTTATGCTTATGGATGTCATATCCTCTTGAGTAATTCTAGCCACCATGGATGAACCCTTTCTCAGTGTTTTTTCCCAAAATGAAAGGTGGCATGAAGGGTTTTTACCTCTCTTTAGACTTGGTGTTTGATAGTGTACAAATTCAACTACTAAATTTGGCATGGGAAGTTCAAGTTTTCTTGTGTAAGGTGTCAAATGCTAGGACCAACTTAAGATCCATTCTAACCACTATGGGTGAGGGGGATTCTAAGTCAAAAGATGTTTTTCTAGACTTCATGGGTGTTAAACAATAGCATAGAGGGGATTTAGGCCTCAAACCCCATTGCTTGGGAGGTGCCTAGTGGAGCCCATGAAAATTCACATTTTTCCTTGATTTTGAAACTCCCACCATCCTAGCATTACTAGAAATTTTTTCCCTTTAAAATATAAGTGCACCATGAGTTCAATGCATGAATATTGGTAGTGGTGGTTTAGTAGAGGATGTGTAGGTGAGGGATTGGTTTTTCACTTCTTGTTTTTCCAAACATCACTTGTACAAACCATATCCTCAATGGTAGCTTTGGTAGTAAGTATGGTTTCAATCCCTTCAATCCTTAGAATTTTTTATTAATCATCAACAAAGAGCAATGCTACTATCAAGGTTTTTGGAAGTTTTTGAAGGCTTTTCAAGGTTTTTTCTACATTATCATTCATCATGATGAAGAGGAAGGCCAACCTCAACAAGAACACTATCCTAGATGACACTGATGCAATAGCATAGGGGCTCTCACATCTACCATGACCATTGATTGGACAAAGATCAACTACCATTACCATCATCTACATAATTTTTAGTCATTTTTATGTGTATTTTGAGGTTTTTCTAGTCTAGGAACTAAACATTTTCTTAGATCTAGGTTGATGTGGCAATTAAAATAAAATTTTCCAAAAATCCTACACTATTTTTAATTTTTGTTTATGTATTTTTAGTGTTACTTTAGTGTTAGGCTCAATTTTTTGTTTGATTATAAATTTTTTTTCAATTAATTTTATGTGTTTTTGTTGTTTTCCATCAAAAAAGCAACACAAATTTTGTATTTTTTCTTAAGAAATTAGCTATAATTTCTTAATTTTTTATTCCATAGGGTTATAATAAATTGTTAAAAATTTGAAATGCTAGTTGAAATACTATATTTTAGCTTATGGTAAATTTTCCTTAAATTTTTTTGTCATCTAGTTCAAAGTAGTTTACTAGTTTTTCGCTATTTTTTCATTGTAATTCTATACTCTTTTGTGTTAAAACAGCTAAGTATTTTGTGTTTTTGAAATTATTGATCATTATTTTATGGTTCAAGGTTTCAAATGGTTATGGAATCATGTAATTTTGGTTTATAGTTAATTCTAGGTGAATTTCTTTGTTAGCTAGTGTAGGTGTGATTCCATGTTATTTTTCTATTTTTCATGTCATTTCAAGAATCTTTCTAGCAAAAATGGCTAGAATTGTTATGTTTTCAAGATACAAGTTTTTGGATCTTTGTTCAAAATTTCAAAAATTCATGGAATCATTGAATTTTGTTTCATGGTTGATTTTTTATGATTTTTTCACTAGGATCACATGAAACAAGGTTTTTGTCCTCTATAGCTTTACCCTTGTGAAAATGGGCAACACTTGCACATTCCATGACATTTTTCACCAACAACACATGTTTTTGGGGATACTTGGGGATGTAAAGGATGTTTTATTATTTTCTACATTAATTTTAAAAAGTTTTTGGTATCTCTTGCTCAGTGATTTCCCATGGTTGTTTTCTTCAATTTTGTGTGGTCATGTCAATTTTGGTTAAACTTTGTTAGAGTTTTACATAGTGTGTTGAATTTATTTCAAGCATACAATTAAATCATAGGTGTTTTCATTCATTTTTTATCATCTTTTTCAAGGTTTTCTTAGGGTATTTTCATGTTTATTTTAAATTCTTAGAGAATTTTGAACTAACATTCCTAGAATTTTTTCTATGGGTAGTTTCACCATTAACTAAGATGTCTAGAAAAATTCTTATAAAATTAAAATTAATGTATGATTTATTTTGTAATAAATTCTTTGTTATCATTTTTTCTAGTATTTTTTGTTTTAATTATTATGAAAATTTTGGTGGTAATTTTAACTATGTTGTTGTTTCCCCCATGCAGGGCCTTGCTTAAGCCCATTCTAGTGATCATTGAGTTGGTGACGATACTTTCTTATATCCACCTACCCAAGCCCAACACCTTACCGACCGATATGATCTTGGAGCATGGCTCCTTATTTGTTTGGCTAGCTGTAAGAGAGTTCTTGGCTTCATTATTACAAAATTTTAGTATGATAATCTTAACACATTTCTCAACTTATACGACTAGTACCATTGTGGAGACTCTACTGCCTTAGTCTTCCAACATTATCATTAAGTTCATTATTAACAATATTGAAACCCATGCTGAAGGTAAAGTGTTGGATAGTGAAGGTACTAGGGGGATCCCCCAACTATCTTATATTTGAAACATGCTAGAGTTCTCCTAGTACAACACTAGAAACACCTTGATAGTGACTCATAGAGCCCACACATTGCTTCAAAATCCTCCTAGCATGGTGTACCATTTGGAAGGGTAAGTGTATTTGTTAAAAAAATTTCATATTTTTATCTATTTTATTTACGTACTCTTAGCTTATTGGTTTCTCTTATTTTGATTTCTAAACATCTTGCAGGTATAGGGTTAGTAACCAAGGTTTGATCAATAATGATCAAACCTCAACATTGGTTCAAATCATAGTAAGAGTATTTACCAAAAGCCCAATAGTAAGGCTTGTAGTGGTTTGGCAACTAAAGGGAGATTTTGATAAGTACACCATAATCTACACTCCAACCTCCAAACATTACTAGCCACTAAGATAGCTCATAGTTGGTGGATGGCTCCTGGACATATCATAGAAGAAGGCACCAATGCTAGGACCTTCACAAATTTCTCATCAAGTAATAAGAAGAGAGGTAATAAAGGTAGAAATATTCTTATTATTTTTTTTGTTGTGTTATACAAAAATTTTCATGGTTACATTTTTCTAGGCTATTTGTTTTAAGTCTCTCATGGATTTATTAGTATGATCTTAGTTTGTTGTTCTTGTCATATACTAGTTGTATGTGATGTGCCTATGCCTAAGGTAATTGGCCATTTTTATTGTCTAGAAGGGGCTTCCACCACCTCCAAAATTACCTTAGTTGTTTTAGTATGTCCCAAAGAGATTCTAATCTTAAAATAACATTTATTAAAATCAACATAACATTGGATGAGTAAAATGAAACAAAGAAACATTCAAGAAAACATCATTAATGCAGGTTTACTTGAACTCTTCATGATGCCTAGCCCAACCATCCCTACTATTGAGATGGTGAACATTATTGACTACTTTGACCATGGAGTCAAAATATTTATCATCCATGTTCATGACTTTCCAATCACCTTGGCCATCAATGAGGCTACCTTCTATGACCTCTTTGGTATTCCAACTAAAGGGATTAGCGTTGTCACTGAACTAGCAAAGGAGGTAGGTCATCAAGAGGAGGTGGAATCATGGTTGACTGCTCATTGTAGCCACTCCTTATTGGATTTATAAGAGTTTTAGGTTCCATAAGCAAGGGAATCATATCCCTTGTTCAAATCTCATATCTTTCCAAATCTATTATCATCAATGAAGATTATCAACATTGTGCACACATGGACCATGAGGAAGGTCCTTACTAAAGATGCTCAGTTTAAATGGGCGACTCACTTGTCCTCTAGGTTATCAGATGAAATCCTCAAACTCTTGTAGGATCTCACTACAATATGACACATGCCATATGCATTATTTGCATCATATTTGAGGAAATTTGTAGAGTTTTTGGTGGTGAGGATGGATGGAAGATGGGAAAGTCAAGATCCATTCCAATTCTCTAAGCCTTGAATAAACTACATTTATTTAACTATGTAGGCCTAGAATTCACTAGATGATGTTGGGGAATCATTATCTTTCATAACTAAGGAACTTAGTTAAAGGTGTTGTGCTTTCCCTAACAACACAAGGATTGAGAATCATGTTGAGTGGTTAATTTTGAGAGGACCAAGGACCTACATGTTGAAGTTGATGAGGTAGCTAGATCAAAGCTAAAGTAGCCCATGGTTGAGGAAGTAGCACTAGTCACTGGGCAACCTAACAAGAGAAGGTTTACACTTAAGCTTGATAAAATACATTAGGTAGTTAAAGGTATGTTTTTAATTTTATCTTATGCTTAGGTTATTTTATGTTCTAAGTCTTAAGGTTATGTTGTTATTTTTTCTACACGAAATATGTTAAGTTGTTCTAATGTTTTATATTCCTTGTTCTTATAGATAGGCAACAAAAATTGGTAACCTAAGTTGTAGCCATAGAGATGGAATAGAAGCACCTAGAGGAGGTATTTCTACATTGGCATGAGAATGAGGGATTGGAAAACATTGCATTAGATGACTTGGATGTTCTATCTGGTGAACCATTACTAGGGGAATCTCCAATTGTCATCCTAGATGAGGCTCCAAGTAAAAATACACTTTTGTATCATGTCTTATATTTTTTTATTTTATATTTTGGTTTCATTATAAAAATTATAAAATTTTTATAATTTTTTTAGCTATTGAGCTCTAGCAGATTCCTCTACTTTTATGTTTCTTATGAAACCATGGATAGAGGTTCCTGATAAGGTGGGATTCATGCATAGACTAGAAAAGGATATAATCAATTGGTTGCAACAAGTTGCTCCTAAAATTGATTAGAACTTCATTTAATTTTTGATTTAATTATTTTACATATAGTTTTTTATTGGTATATTGGTTATATGTTTTTGTTATAGCCATTGTTGTTGTATATTCTACTTATGTGTATGTTTTATGATTACATTGCTTGAAGTGCCTAGGGTTGAGTCGGAATCTAATCATGTCATGGAGATAGAATCCTTGGCTAGTGTTCGACCTAACATGGAAAATGTTTCATGAAAGTTGTATGAAAGTGCAAGTGATATTGTAATTTCATGTGAAAAAAACTCATGAAAATTCCAATGGTCTAACGAATCCCTATTAAAACAAATTGAGTTCTTAAAGGAAGAGACTAATAGACAAGTTGAGGTGATCAATGATCCTTAGGATTATAAGGCTTTCATGGAGGTCCAAGTGGCTAAAAAATAATATTTGCAAACTAAGGAGATCATGGGCACATTACTATAATGTCATCCATGACAAGGTTGCCCTTGCCAAAGAGATGATAGAGTAGTGATTATAGATGGACTTGATCACCTACAAGGCTAAAGACTAAAAATATTACTATGCTAGGGTTTGTAAGTGGGACTAGTCATAGAAGGCCCACAAAAATACATATAAGTCCAAACATGAGTCTTATCTTACGTGGTTGAAATAGGATCCTATCTAACAATGTAAGTTGGAGTTTCTTGTAAAGGGAATTTAAGCTAAAAGTAACTTCAAACTATTTAGAGACACTTTCAATTTGGATAAATTCCCTATCCCTTAGATATATACTACCTCAAGTGATGTATCTACTACTACTACATCACAAAATTTACTTACATGAATAGATATTGATGAGAGTTACATCTTCACAAGTGTTAATCTTGGGGATGTGGACTAGGCCAACATGATGAAAGATCAAATCCTTCATCATTTGAAGGTTGATCTTCATAGTTTTTCCTTGAAGTAGATCATGTGAGAGTCTTATTAGGTTTTTTTGTTATATGATTTTATCATGTTTTATTTTTTTTAAGTTATTGGCTTGATTTTATAGTGTTGATTACTGAGTAATTTTTGTTATTATTCTATAGGCACTAGTTAATATTAATAGCCCTAGTGGTGAGAGTGGAAATGATCCTCAACCTCTTAGAGATGCCTCCTAGCATCACTAGTTAACTTGCTATCATTGTCTATTTATGTCAATTATTTTTAACTGATCACATTTGACTTTAATGTTGTTATGACTAGTGTTATCTAATGATCCAATTGATGGACATTTCAATTACTTCATGATGTGTTATTTAAAAAATTTCCATAATATGTGATCATGGTTATGATGTTTTTGATATTTTATTTATTATTTTTAAATTTTAATTTTTGTTATATCATTCTAGAATTACAGTTTCATTCATATTACATAGTTTCATGCTACAATTATGGTATAAGGCTGAGTTTGCTAACTTACATGGTAATAATGTGATAAATAGGTAAAAAAATGACTAGGAAATAATGTTGATGACTAAAGTAAAAATAAGATATGATTTTTTCTAGTTTTAGGCCATGACAAGCTATGCATTGTTTGCTAGTTTTAGGCCATGGAAGGCCATAAGATTTGTTAGTTTTAGGTTATGGAGAGTCATAGGATTTACTAGTTTTAGGCTATGGTAGGCACAAATCATATGTTGTTAGTTTTAAGCTATGGTAGGTTGTGCAATTTGGAAACAAAAAATAATTTTTTACTGATTTTTGATTTTAAACATTTGTATGGATTTTTCTAGTTTTAAACATTTGTATTTCACATTATAAGAAAAGGAAAAAAAATGAGAAAAAGTCCTTAAAAGTAAAAATGCAAACTAGAGTAAACTTTAGGATACTTGTTAATTGAGTCATAAAGTAAAAAAAATGGTGCATACAAATAACATGTAAAGTAGGCTAAAAGGCTATAAGTAAAGATGACCACATGGTTATAGGTGCATAAGGTAGGTGGATTAAGGATACACATCATTTATGAAAATGTTTCATAATCCTTAAGAAATTAGGGAGCATATATGATATATTTTTCATAAGCTTATATTCCTTGTCTCCTTTGCTAATGATGATAAAGGGAAACTCTCCCCATAGTGTATCCCTAGGTTCCTCATTGTTGGTTTTTGCCTCTTCCACTCTATGGATCTTCATGACTTTATGGCTAATAGCAATAGTTTCTTCTTGAAACTCCACTTCAAATCCCTATTCTATGTGAACGTTGTTAAATGTTAAGGGAACTACATTGTCACCATGAACAATTATTTCACCTTCCTTATAAGGAAAGTGTATTTCTTGGTGAATGGGTGAGGACATAGCTCATAGTTAAGCTAGCCAAGGCCTCCCTAGGATGATGTTGAATCTTGGTATTTTCTTCACTACCAAGAAGTTGGCCATTGTGGGGAATTGGTTCATTGCCACAAAGTATAAAGAGATAGAACCTTTGATGACAACTTGTGATCCATTGAAGGATTTAAGAGTTGATGTTGAAGTGCTTTGTATGTTTTTTGTTAGGCCTAAATGATGGTATAGGGTAATTATTTTTTTTGCTTCCCTATCACTAACATGCACCCTATTCACTTTATATTGTCCAACACTTATTGTTATAAAGAGAGGAGCCTTGGTTACCTCACTATTTTATAGGTTGGTTTTGATTTCTCTATCACAAAACACTAGTGATGTTGACTTAATTTCTTCATTAAGTGGCAATGATTCCAAGATCATGTGAATGGATTCCTCACTAGAAGGGATTTCCTCACTAAGAGGAATTAATTTTGACATATTAACTAATGCTTTACAATGTATGGAAAAAGTTATTACAAGGTCATATATGCTAAGTTAATAGTGACTATTTGACCTATTCCATCACATTGAGGAAATTCTTGTTGTTGGATATGGACTTTTCAATCCTATTATTTTTGAATTTCTCAATGTGCCCCAAAATGTGAACTTCATTTTTTAGTTGTTATGGCTTGGCCTCTTTTCCCTTCCCTTGGGGATTAGGATCCTTCCATGGTTTACTAGTTAAAGTAGCTTGGGTAGTAGAGGTCATGGACATTAATGAGATGGGAGTGGTCTCTGGTAGATGCACTTCCTTTCATGCCTTGGATTGCTTATTGTGTTTATGTTTAGGCTTTTGACTTTTTTGTCTTGAGGACTTCTTGTTATTGGTTGACTAAGAAGAAGTCGTTACATTGGCTACCACGAGAGAACATTGTTTGATTGTTAGGATGGACTTAGTTGAAACAAGAGGGGGTACTTTGATTATTAAAGGCTCTTTGAAGAACATAGATAAACAAAAATGGGCTCCTTAAACTAGTAGAAGTTAAAGAGCTCATTTCATTGTGAGGAGGTACATTTTTTCAAGACATTTTTGTTTATAGGTATTTTAAACTAGTAGAAGTTAATGGGCTCATTTTTGTTTATAGGTATTTTATATCATTTTCTTTTATTTTATTTTTTCACTCTTTAATAGTTGGTCAAGGAATTTTGATGCCTTTAATAGTCACCTAGTATATTTTGATTGGTTCTTTCATTCAAAGTTGGGCCTCATCATAGTTGATGTAGAGGTCTTAATTATTTAGGATTGATTGTTGTTGGTAGGGATCTTGGGTTGGTTTTTTCTTAGTCCCTAGGTGATCATCTTGCTCTCCTTTGTCATAGTGGCCACCGCTATATTATTTTTCCTCCCTCTATCCTTATCCTTTCATGAATACTAGTGCTCATTCAAATATGTAGGATCATGGCTAGATTCTATGGCATCCTCTATGTTCTTAACTTTTGAAAAATCCTACTAAGTGACCATGGATCTAATTACTATAATTTTGACTTAATAATATAATTAACCATCCCCTTAAATATAGCTAGAAGCTGAGTCTCACATATTGGTTCCAAAATCTTTTTAAGAAAAGTGTTCCATCATTGTATGAACTTTTGCACTAGCTGAGGAGATCCTTGCTTAACCTTCATTAGTTGGTCAAGTATTGTATTAGGTTTTAAGTTGTACTTGAAATGGTTAGAGAACTATGAATTAAGGTCTTCTAGTGAGGATATCAATCCTCTAGGTAAGGCATAGTACTAGTTTAGAGCATTTGCTATAAGATACATAGGAAAAATCTACATTATTGTGTGTGTCCAAGCTTACAGTAACAAGCACTCAGAATGAAATATGATAAGGTTTGAGTTAGGATCATCCTCATCATTGTATTTGATAAAGTGAGGTATGAAAACACTTGTATGAAGAATTAGATATGGGACCCTAGGACTCGTAGGATCATCGTAGTAGAAATCCATTATATTAATGATCTAGGACATGGAAGCCCTAAGCCTCTATAACTCTTTTGTCAAATCTTAGATCATTTGGAAGGCTTGATCTAATCCTTGAGGTACCCTCATGGATTGTGGAGTTTGTACGAAATATTGGGATATGAGCTAGAAGGACTATAGCCTCATAATTAATTATGCCACTAAAGAAAGACGTTCAGTTATCATCATTGTGGATGGACTGAATAGCGAAAGGACATAAAGGGATCAAATAGATATGTGATCCTTGCATTACTTGAGGTTCTACTATGGGCTCCATTTGTGTTGAAAATGAATGAGTGGTAGTTATAATCACCAATGATGGGCACATAGACTATGGTTGTGTGGAAAAAGACATGGAGGTATGGAACACTACTACTTGCAACACTGATTATGTTTAATGTGCTTCAATAATAGGTTATGGTCCAAACATTGTTGGATAGGGAGGAGGTGAGCACTAAGGGATTTATATTTTGAAAGAGACAAGAGGGTTTGAAGTGGACATGGTAGCTTTGGAAGTCAATTTTTGGAAGAGTCCTCCTATGAGATTCTCATGTTTAGACTCAACCCTGAACTCATTTTCTTTTTCATATTGTTCATCTAAACTAGTATTCTCATCCTCTTCATCCATCTTAATTAATTAAGAAACAATGCACATATAAGTTTCATTTAACAATATTGTATCAGGAAGGTATGTATTCCTTTCCATCATGGAAGATGAGTTCATACTCCCTTTTTACATCTACTTCCATTCTTCGAATGAGCATCCTAGCCTAAATATTCACATAAACAAAGTGGTAATGATCTTCATATATCATCAAAAATTTTAGGCTTCACCCCTTGAGCCTAAATGATCTTTGGGGTCAAAACCCCTAATGGCCTATTGGCTAGACATTGTGTTAGTGAAGTTGAAAGGTAAAATGGTTGATTGGATAATCATAATAGTGATAGCATTTAAAATTTTCCTAGAAGAATGCTTAATTAACTAATAAAAATAAAAATTCCAGCAGATGGAATTTTCAAAATGTAAAAAGGGATGTGCTCGCCAAACTATTATGTATTAAAATTGTAAAATATAGTGTAGATTGTAATGAAAGAGAAGGAGTACATCCTTAGAAAAATACAAAAATTTTATGTTAAAACCCTCAGAACATTAGGTGTGCCAATAGTATTGATGGTGGCGGTGAAAAGAGTAGGGGTGGGACGGTAGGTGAAGGGGGAGGAGAGGGGGGAGGGGGCAAGAGGGGTAAGATAAAAGGTCATACACCTCTCTTCAAAGTGTTTGGGGTGTCTTATCTTGGTAGGATTAATGATTATTACCAAAATTTAAGATGAATATTTTGTTGTTTCAAAGGTCCTTTTGGTCTTGGAAGGACATTAATGGTAGCCTTACTAGACAATTTTCACAACCGAGGAGTAGAAAGTTTTGGGTTAGGAACTAATGTTGGCCTTGATGGAAAATTTTCATAGTATAGGGGTATAAGGTTTTGGATGGTTGTGAGGAGTAATACTAGTCTTTGGAACACACAAAGGTAGATGCAACTTATAACCACACTAGTCTTATAATGTTTAGCAAATGCTAAAAAGATTTTTATAAGCCCAAATTACTTCCAACCTCCATGCTATGTTTTGGTTGTAAGGAGATGGATAGTAGCATTAGGTTTTTTTGTAGAGAAAAATTTACAAAATTTTAAATCTTTTTTGTGCAATTTCAAAGATTTTTTGATTATTGAAAATAGCATTGTTATAATGGCAAGCAAGATTGAACATAGAAATTGGATGAAGACCCTCATTTTAGTACTAGAAAATTGTAGTAATTAGATATTTTGGATGTTGGAAAACTGAAGATCCCAAGTAAAAAAATTTAATCCTAGACACTAAGGACCTTTGAGAATAGGATCCAAGGTACCATGGATAGTTTTGTTGATCATGTAAGGACTTAGAGAGCGTAAATAGAGGTAATAAAAATAAAATGTAATGCATATTTAACTTAAAATAAATGCATAGAATGATATGAAATTATACTAATTTGCACAAAAAAACATAACTATAAACTTTAGTGCAATAAAATATTAAGAATAAAACAAAGTTTGCAATGTGTAAAAATGATGCCTAAGATGCAAAGGATGCACTTTAATGGATGTTTGGAGTCTGTTGAAGTTAGTAGCTTTGGATATCATTTTCAGCTCCATAATCTAGATGCTCCACAACTCCTAAAACTACAAAACCTTATTGTTCCCTTCACCAAATTTGTAGCATTCATGGTTCAAAGGGTGAAATGTGTGAGGGTTTTAGGCCATAAAAGAGAGCCATGCTAGGAGTGTTGAGGTCTAGGTTGCTCAGGATTGCCACAAAATCTTAGACAATATTAAGGATTTAACAATGGTCAAAAGGGTTATAGGTTCCATGCTGAGAATGCTCCAAAGCCTAGTGATTATAATGAGTTGTTAAAGCTATGGACCTCTCTCAAAAAATTGTGAAACCTTGTCATAGTTTTCAAGCTTGATTTATATAGGTTTCATGGCCATAACTTGGGCTACAAATTTCTATCCTAATTGTTGATAAATTGATGTCACATGTAGGTGTGGAAAGTATCTAAATCTATCATGGTTTCCATTTATAATAAGTTTTGATACCCCAAAGGTACCAAAACAATTCTATTTACCAAAAATAGTTGATGAGTGGCAAGGTACCCTTACACTCAACCATATGAATATGAGCGTACCACGTGCGATCCGGTCGAACCTTGCAGACTAAGTGCCTACACGCCTCATGAAACACTTAAGGTTAATCATTCGTTGTCTTCCTAGAATTACTTGTAGTTTTCACGGTGTATGGATAAGTAAGTTTGAGGTATATGATTTTTATATCTTTTTATGTTTTATCTCCTATTCTATTTATTTGAAGGGTGAAGAGACTAATTACTAACTTTAACTAATGAACTAAGTCTAAATTAACCTAGCATTAGCATTTGTTCCCACTTATTGTTCACACCCTAAAACGATGCAACCTTGGTTACCAAACGCTAATCGTTGCTAGGATCACCAAGCATAACACACATGCTCGAAGTGGTCATATTGAGGCACTTAACTAGGAGAGAAGGATTGAGTAAGATTTAATAAACTAATAAATTATTTAAATAACAAATAATAAATAATTGTAAATAAAATCATAATTAGCCTATTCCATGCACTGAAAGGTTTATCTAAGAAGCTCTTCTTTATTGTCGTACACAAACTTTTGTTCAATTACAATGTCTGCTTGAATAAAGATCTATTTACTCTGGAGTTCCTATTTTTGGTGACCGTTTGGGACACGATTGCCAATGAGTGTCCTCGAACAGGATTTACGTACCTGCTAGTCTCTGGCAACACCAAGGCCCAGATACCTCTAAATAAAATCAGTAGTTAATGTGAGTATGTGTGTGTGTTGTTGCATCATGCGATCGTGAGAAATGTAAGGATTGCGTTATGTGTAAACTACAAATGACTTACTTTAAAGAGATTCAGCCAACTTTGCCAAGTACTGTGAGTTGTTGAATGTTTCCTATTTTGTTCAACTACATATTCTACGTGGTCCTTATAATACCTACTTGTAACAAATAAAATTTTGCAAAAACATTTGAGCAAAACTCTGCAAATCTAATCCTAATTTTCCCCAGAGAAAGAGATAGTTCCACAAGAAAACTAGAAATAGAGCAAGATTCAATGGAAATAGATAGAAAAGAAAGGAAAGCAGATTTGTGTAGACCTCAAATATTTAAACAAGGTAAAATGACACGAGTAAACACTTCACAATAAAGCTACTCCAAATTCAATATCTATGAATTGTTCAAACTTCCAAGGCTCAAATAAGCAATTTCTTCAAGACAATCCTACTATGCTACCAAAAATTGCTGCGTAAACTACCACGTATGAGACTCCATTTTGACTAGATAATAGATGTCAACGATTG
>MNCI01010025.1:155377-175939 GCA_015680685.1 Gnetum montanum | reverse complement strand
GTGGTTTCAACCACCAAAGAGATAAAAAAGGCTACAATTGACAAGTGTCCTTTGTAGTGGTTACAAACATCATGGGATGGCTTGGAAGTTACAACCTTTTTTTTAAAAAAAAAAGTTACCAGTATAGAAAATAAAAGCTATGGTGGCCAAGTGTTTATCCAATAAAACTCCCTATAACCTTTCCATATAGATTATTATTAAAACTTAAATTGTGACTTTATGCTCGTATTAATATTTTTTATAACTTTGGGCATGGCATTGATTAATAAAACCTTTGTTTTAAAAAATAAAATCAGGGTCAATACAAGGACGACGATTTGATATTATGTCGTGTGCTTCTTTTCCCTCTATCAACTGTAGACATTCTTCCAAGAATGCCAAAACTCCCACCAAATGATGAATTTGAGCTAGCAGTGGAAGAATCCTTGTCAATTCTGCAATTATTTTTGCCATGGTGTAGAGCAGGAAAATTGAGGCCACGCCTAATTTCTCCAATTCCATTGCTGAACCCACCAAATCTTTGGCAGAATCTGAGAATAGGGCTGCATTCAGAATGTGGGCAAGCGATAGGCCTGCACTTAGAAACAATTTTGGGAGGTAAAATGGGCATTTTCTGTAGCCATCCAGAGCACATTCGGATGATGATGATTGCAGGTATAATTTTGTTGTTGTGTATGCCTTTCACAGACCCATGCCTAGGAACCCTAATCTTGCAAAACTTAATCCCCAGAATCCCATGGTTTGTTGTGTTGCTAACAATTGCGTGAGTGAGGTTTTTGGCATTTTCCTCTAGATGCAACAAGTGCAGATGAACCCCAACAATTACACCATCGTAACCATTCTCAACAGTTGTGCCAAAGCCAGGAGCCTACAAAAGGGCGTAGAAGTAAAATATTTGTATTTTTGAAATATTTTCCAGAATGGTATTCCAACACTTCCACTAAAATCCATTTGAGCACCGGTAGCAGATTTTTGCTAATATCTGATATATCCAAAAGCCAGTTTTTGCCCCAAAATCACACCCAATAACAATCCTATCATCTCATTCAAACTTTGATTTAGAACCACACCACAAAGTCCTAACAACCAGGTAATTGAACGTTGATATGTTATTAGGTGGATACATACCTTACCAGATGATCCAACAACCTTTGAATACATAATGTTAGAAGCATGACTTGACTTTTGTAATTTATTGAAAATGAAGCAAGAGGCTTACCAAAATCGAACCCATGAGTTTTAGTTTTCAAATCAAGAGTCTTACTATTCCATGGAATGGCCAAATGTGTGAACACCTACTATGGGCACATGGAAATTAATCTATCTCTGGAGTGAAAAAACTGCAAGAGTTTCACTATGGTCTAGGCCTAGAATGAGAAACAAGGAAGAGCCCACTCTTATTTATAGATATGAAGGCACATCGCGATATCACATATGCGATATTATAGGGGACGACGCAAGATCGTGCGGGATGTAATATCATAGCGGCCGCGATATCACGTATGTAATATTGTGGCCCATGCGATATCACATCCCATCATACCCTCATGACTAAATGAAAACTCATCCTTGAGTTCCTTACAATAATATCAAGAAGGTATGGGATTATTGACTCAAATGGAACTAATGGGATGACATGTTAACAGATCATCATTACAAGATAAAAAAATTGGTGTTCATGACAACAAGAGTGAACACCTTATTACATTTGACATCAGGCCTCAATTGGTAGCTAAGAGAGAAGAGAGAAAAGAAAAGAAATCTTGCTGCTACCAATGCCAATATTGCATCTTTCATTGTCCATCCATAAGTACATCATCGATCTCATTCCTTGCATAGCTACTTTCGACATTGCTCCATTCCAAGTGTTCCCTCCAAATCCAATCCATTGTTGCATGATTGCCATCTACACACACAACACAGTCTTGTATTTGCAAGGGTAAATGAATTTCATGTAATTGATACCTTGCCTCAGTATAAGGTCAATTGGTTGGGTTGTAGTATAACTGATTGCGGATCTAGAAATATATTAATGATGACTACCAAATGTGTAGGGGTTGGGAGAAAATCGAAAAAATTAGGCCCTGTACCCCCATGACTAATCGTGAACCTCCAATAGCGAGAGAATGAAAAAAGAAAAGGAATAAGAAGGATGGATAAAAAGATACAACTAGGACATCGATGAAATGGATTGAAAAAATGTTAAGGAAAAAAATTTAATGGATGCACCAAATAGGAATGCTAGTGGGTCCTCCCCAAATCAGGCTCATGCCCTTAATGCCATGATGAACCCACATTCATAGAGTCCATAGGCTCTGGGAATGTCCTTTGGAACAATATTTAAAGTCTTAACCATAGGAATTTACCAAAAAGAAAACAATGCATCTACCAAAATATACACTAATGATACAACCGAAAATGAGGTGAATAATGGAGAGAAGGATGGAGAGAAGAGAATGGAATGGAGTCTCAAGAACAAGGTGGTGTATAGCCCCTTGTGGAGTTAACAATTAATGTAACTTGGCAAATCTCATTCCAACTCCAACCTCAAACCAACCACATCCAGTGACTTTGCATCAATGCATTTGGTCCATCCATACTCTTGAATAACAAGAAGCCTTCACCCAAGAGGCACCACCATTTTGACAAAAAAATGAGGAGAGAATGGGAAGCGAGAAGGGCATTAGTTAGAGGGAATGTTTTTAGTTCCATAACCAATGCTTGTAGCCCAAGGAATTATTTTTTCTAAGGGGTGTGTTTTGAATTCTCACTTTTTTTCCTTTCTTCTTTTTTTTTTGTGTTTTATGTTTTTATGCATGAGAACCACACCATGCAAAGACTTTTTATTTTTATTAACTCAGCTTTCTGATAATTAGGTAACATTGAAATGGTAAGAAAACTTACGAAGAAAACATCCAAGAATCCAAGATAATGGCCAACACAAATGCATCAAGTTCCCTTGAAGTCACACCCTTTTCAAGCCTTGAGTCCTTCCTTAGTCTGAGAAGTACTGAGTCACTCGTTCGTTAAAGTCCTTATTAGAAAGCAACTGTACATTTCCAATCCAAGAGAGACCATAGATATGGTGGATGTATGGATGAAGTGGACTCATTGGCTGCCATATCAAAATAAACATACCTTAGTATCAACATCGTAACTTAAAGGTAAAAACCAAACATTAGCAACCAATAGGAAAATAGTTCATACCATCATGAATAACACTTATTGGGTGACAAACTTATAGAATGGATAAAACACACACACACACACACACACGTAAAGAAATGAAAAAGTATAATGATATTATAAAAGAAAAATAAGAAAATTTAAAGAAATTTGTAAAAAAAAAAAACTTGTAAAACAAAAACATGCAAAACAAAAACGTGTAAAACAAAAACTTGTAAAAAAAATGTGTAAAAAAAAAATATGTAAAACAAAAATGTGTAAAAAAAACTTGTAAAAAAAATATGTAAAACAAAAATGTGTATAAAAAACGTGTAAAACAAAAATGTGTAAAAAAAATGTGTAAAACAAAAACTGTAAAAAAAACATGTAAAACAAAAACTAAACAAAATGAGGGCCTTCAATGATTAGCATAGGTGGCCATCTCCTCCATGACTGAATGGAAAGGGAGAAATCCAAAATAATGAGCACCTATTTGAATTTCTTAAAATTGTCCAACATCTCCCAATTGATGTTTTCAGGTTAAGCGATGGAAGTTGGCAATGCTTAGATTCCAATGTGTTCATGCCTTCATTGTTAGCATGAGTTGCTTCCCGAGTTTCTTCCATGCATATTGGGTTGCTCTTTTAACTAGTTGTCAACCACGGGATGTCCACTACTTGTGTTGTTGCTACATACAAGCACCTTTTGAATTTGTGTTTCTTGGGCACACCGGTTACATGGAAGAGATGTTGAGCATTCCTCCATGTCATCACCCTCAGAGTCACTGTATGTAATGTATGGAACTTTCTTCTTCTTGATCTTTCCATAAATGTCGACCTTAGATATCTCCAAAGATAGATCGTGGATCCCTAGGTACACGTCCATCATACTGAGCCATGGCCTTCCCATTATAATTGGAAAGCCCCTGTTGTCACTATTGACTTCTATTACTAGGAAGTTAGTTGGGTATGACCACCCACATAGAGTGGTAACTATGTCCTCCACCAATCCCAAGTGAATGGTGATGGACTGGTCATCTAGCTCTAGTTGAATGTTACTCTTCTTAAGTTGGGGTAGGTTCCAGGTTTGATACATTTCTCGTGAGATTAAATTGACCCTGGAACCTAAGTCAAGAAGAGCCTTATGTGGTTTGTTCCCAACAATTTGAAGATAGATTAAGGGGCTTTCAAGGTCAGAGAGTTTCCTAGGAAGGTGGGCTACCTTGATCCAATTAGTTATGGTATGTGTTAAAATAATCGTATGCGTGAAGCTCTATTGGATTGAAGGGGGCCCCAAAGTATTATTTTTTGGAGGAGCATACATCGACTCAACGACATGTTGTTGTGAGAGCTTGTCCGGGCTTCTGATTTTGAAGAAAGGTATTCTCTTTTTATGGTTATCAAAACTAGCAGTGGGTTGAATGTTTATGGCTCTCGTAGCATTACGTTGCTGTGGTTGAGTGGGGAGTTCCCCTTGCATTGTTGGAGTAGGAGCTATGGGAACTATAGGTGGAAGAAGTGTGGATGGTATGTGTGTGGAGTGTTTGCCGAAGGAGAAGGAGTCCTCCTAAAGTACTCCTGAACTTGGTAGTGACATTGGGGAGCCATGACTATGGGTATTGCCACTGCTGATGTTGTTTGATGGGTTGTGGTGGAGTTCCACTTGGATAGTACGTTAATGGTTGGTGGAACTACCTTGGGTTACCTTAGATATAAGGTAACCTTTGGGGTGTTTTTCATTTGTTAAGTCTCGGGTTAAGTGCATACACCCTAGACTCTTGTAGATGTGAGATGATTGGAAAACATCCCTGAAGATGGTCATATTGGCAAATCTCACATCCACCATCATCGTCTGTGTCTAAGTCCACAATCTCATCAGAGATAGTAATTTTCCCCTTACCCTTGTTATGTGAAGGGCCTAAATCTCACCTCTTTTTCTTATCTTTGTCACTACTTCATTCCACCTTAGACTCCTCTAAAATTTTTAGGACAGTTTCAAGCCTAGAGTCTAAGGAATCCCACAATTGATCCACCTTAGCTGATACTTTTATTGTTAGTTTTTGAATTGGCAAGGTATGAACAACAGAGTACGCATACGGTTATGTTAACACATACTGTAACCAACTAGATCAAGGTGGAACACCTTTCTAGGAAAATATCTAACTCTAGGAGCCCCTTAATCTATCTATAAATCACTGGTAACAAACCACATTAGGCTCTTCTTGACTTAGGTTTTGGAGTCAATTTAATATCACAAGAAATGTATCAAGACTGGAACTTACCCCAACTTAAGAAGAACAACATCCAACTGTAGCTGGCTAACCAGTCCATCACCATTCCCTTGGGATTGATGGAGGACATCATTATGACTGTGTGTGGGTGGTCATAACCAGCTGACTTCCTAGTGATTGAAGTTAAAAACAACGAAGGAGGCTTCCCAATTATAATGGGAAGGCCATGGCTAAGTACAGTAGACATGTAACTAGGGATCCACGATCTTTCCTTGAAAATATCTAAAATAAACATTTACAGAAAGATCAAGAAGAAGAAAGTTTTATGCATTACATACAGTGACTCAGAGGGTGATGACATGGAAGAATGCTCAACATTTTTCCATGTAATCGATGTGCCCAAGAATTAAAAATTCAAAGGTGCCTGTATATAGCAACCACACCAGTAGTAGACACACCCTGTGGTTGATAGCTACTAGGAAGAGCAAACAAATATGCATGGAAAAAACTAAGGAAACAACCCATGCCCATAATGAAAGAATTTATACATTGGAATATGAGCATCGCCAACTTCCACCCCTTAATCTAAGATCATCAATTGGGTGAAGTTGGACACTTTTAAGAAATTCAAATAGGTGCTCATTATTTTGGATATCTCCCTTTCCAATCAGTCATGGGGGAGATGGCCACCTATGCTAATCATATGGGGCCCTCAGTTCTTTTTCAATTTTTTTTACACATTTTTGTTTTACAGGTCTTTTTTACATGTTTTTGTCTTACACATTTCTTTTTGTTTTACAACTGTCTTTTACTTTTCTTGTTTTTGTTTTACAAATTTCATTAACTTTTTTTTTGTACGACATCATTATAATTTAACATTTGTGTGTGTGTGTGTGTGTGTCATCCACCATGTAAGTTTATCACCCAATAAGTGTTCTTCATGATGGTATGAACTATTTTTCATTGGTTGCTAATGTTTGGTTTTTATCTTAAAGTTATGATGCTGATACTAAGGTATGTTCTTCTGATATGGCAGGCAATGAATTTCACTTCATCCATCCATCCACCAAAGTCTATGGTCTCTCTTGGCTTGGAAATTTATAGTCTCTTTTTAATAAGAACTTTAACGAATCGGTGAATGGGCATTTCTCAAAATAAGGAAGGATTCAAGGATTGAAAATGGTGTGACTTTAAGGGAACTTGATGAATTTGTGTTGGCCATTTTCTTAGGTGCTTGGATGTTTTTCTTCTTGAGTTTTCTTGCCATTCCGATGTTACCCATATATCGGAAGCTGAGATAATAAAAATAAGAAGTCTTTGCATGGTGTGGTTCTCACGCATAAAAATAAAAAACATAAAAAGAAAAAAAAAAGTGAGAATTCAAAGCACATCCCTTAGATGAAATAAACTTGGACTACAAGCACTAGTTATGGAACCAAAAGTGTTCCCTCTAACTAAGGCCCTTCTCACTTCCCATTCTCTCCTTTTCTCATCAGAATGGTGGTGGCTCTTGGAGGAGGAATTCTTGTTATTCAAGAGGATGGTTCAGCCAAATGTATTGATGCGAAGTTGCTATATGTTTTTGGTTTAAGGTTGGAGTTGGAATGATATTTGCTAAGTCCCATTAATCATGAAACACACAAGGGGCTGTACACCACCTTGTTCTTGGGATTCCATTCCATTTTCTTCTTTCCATCCTTCGCTCCATTATTCACCTCATTGCTAGTTGTATAATTAGTGTATATATTTTTGTTGATGCATTCTTTTCTTTTTGGTAAAACCTTGTGGTTAAGACTTTAAATCTTGTTCCAAATGACATTCCCAGAGCCTACGGACTCTTTGAATCTGGGTTTGTTAGGGCATTAAGGGCATGAGCTTGCTTTAAGGATGACCCACTAACATTCCTATTTTGTGCATCCATTAACTTCTTTTTCCTAACATTTTTGCAATTAATTTTATTTTGTTCATTACCATTTTGACATTCATTTCCTCGATGCTATAGTTGTCCCTTTTTATCTATCTTTCTTACTCATTTTTCTTTCTCCATTCTAACACTACCAGAGGTTTGCGATTAGTCATGGGGGTACGAGGCCTGATATTTTCAATTTTCTCTTAGCCCCAAATTTTTTGATTTTCTTCCTAACCCCTGCACCTTTGGTATTCATCATTAATATATCTCCTGATCCATATCAGCCATACCACAACCTAGCGAATGGACTTACATCGAAGCGAGGTATCAATTACATGATGATTCATTTACCCTTGCTAATATAAGATTGTGTTGTATGTGTAGATGGCGATCATGAAATAATGGACTAGATCTGGAACCACTTGGAATGGAGCAACGTTAGAAGTAGTTAAGGAGCAAGATCGATGGTGCACTTACCGATGGACAATAGAAGGCACAATCTTGACGTTGGCAATAGCAACACTTCTTTCTCTCTCTCTTTCTCAACTACCAACTAAGGCCTGATGTCATTGTAATAAGGTGTTCACCCTTGTTGTCATGAATACCAGTTTTATCAAGTCTTGTAATGATGATCTGTTCACATGTCATCCCATTAGTTCCATTCCCCTCAATAATTCCATACCTTCCCAATATTTTGAAAGGAACTCAAGGATGAGTTTTCATTCAGTCATTGGGGTATGATGAGACACGATATCGCATAGGCCATGATATCACATCGTCCCCTACGATATCACATACGCGATATCACAATCTGCTGCCAAATCTATAAATAAGAGGCGATACTCCCCTTATTCCTCATCCTAGGCTAGAATTAGGGAAACTCTGGTAGATTGATCACTTCATAGATAGAATATTTTCCATGTGCTCATAGTAGGAGTCCTAAAGTGAACAGATCTTTATTCGAGCAACATTGTACCTGAACACAAGTTTTGTACAGCAATAAAGACGAGCTTTTTGCGATAAACCTTGCAGTGCATGGAATAGGATTTTATTACTTATTCTTTATTACATGTTATTTATTGTTTTAATAACATGGAATGAGTACAAATTGATTATGAGCATTTAAGGATGTGTACCATTGATCAAGGAATTAGTTGCTCAAAGTACAACTTGATTACGTGCACCTACAGATATGTGTGGATAATCAAGGAATGCATTCTCATCGCACTTAAGCTAGATTAGGTTCTCTCAACCCTTTCCTCCTAGTTAAGTGCCTCAGTATGATCACTTAGAGCACGTGTGTTATGTGTGGTGATCCTAGCAATGATTATCATTTGGTAGCCACAGTTGCATCGGTTTAGGGTGTGTACGGTAGGTGGTAACGGATGCTAATGCGAGGTAAATTAGACTTACTTAATTAGTTAGAGTTAGTTAGTTTCTCAACCCTTCAACCTATTAGGATAGAAGACATAAAAACATAAAAAACTATAAAAATCATATACCTTAGAATTGCTTAACCATACATTGTGACAACTACAAGTAAGTCTAGGAAGAAAATGAATAATTAACCCTAAGTGTTTCATGGGGTGTGTAGGCATTTAGTCTGCGGAGTTCGACTTGATCATGTGTGCTACGCTTGTATTCGTATGGTTAAATATAGGGGTATCTTGCCACTCATCAGATGTGAAATGAAAATAAAAGATGGAAATAAATATATGAATAATAGAGCCTATGCCAAGATAAGTTGTAGAAAATAATAAAGAAAAATATGTAAAAAATGCAAAACATATATTAAGTTTGTGAAAACTAGGTTTACAAAATACAAAATTTGAAACTATTATTATTCCAAAATCCTTTTCATAAACTAATGTAGATAATCATGGATGAGGATGGGCAACATGCATCCTATAGTCCTCCCAAATTCATTGGCATATGCTGCAATAAGGTCTTGGCCCTTGAAAATATGCTCTCTAAATGGATATAGGCCTTTAGAACTCCTTTTGCTCTTAAAATTTATAATTTTTTGAAGAGTTTAAAAGCCTCTAAAAAGTCCTTTCAATGCTAACAATTTTTTCTTAAGTAGTCCATGCACACTACTTTTTCACCGATTTAATTTTGGCTAATTTTTTCGAAATTGCTACACATTCCCTACACTATTCTTCAATAATTTCTATGTTGCACTATGTAAGAAAGTTTGATCCCTTTTTTACCCATACACTATTTTACATGTTGGTATAGTGTGTGAGGTACATGTTGGTAGTGAATGGACAAAGTTTCACAAATTACATGCTTTGGCTTCACATTCTATCCCACACATTGCCATAGCATGTGGGACTATATTATGTAGCATATGACACTAAAAATATCATTTTTGATGGCCTATGAGGCTTTTAATCTCCCATACACTAGCCTAAATTAAATTTATACTATGTGAGTTATAAATCCCATTTTTATGACTAAAATAGATTGAAAAATTCATCAAGAGAAGGCCATATGATAGGATATTTTATGGAACAAGACAATTGTATCTACCTTTAGGTTTCCATCAAAGTATAAAGTAAGCATTAGCTTCAACACTTCTTATGTTGATCACATGAATTTTTGAGCTTTTTAATCTTGAGTAAAGATAAATTCCATATAGTCCTACATCAAGCACATGATGGCATATGTGGAGGACATATATGACCTAGAGCCATGGATGCTAAGTTTAGATTCCTAGGATACTACTATCCTTATATGAAAAATAGCTGCATGAAAAAGGTAAGAACTTGTGATACTTGTCAATGGCACAAAAACCTTATATATGTGCCAGCAACATACTTACATAATACTCATATTATGTGGTTTTTTTAATGATGGACAATTAATATAATTGGACCTATAACACCTAATTTTTTCAATACAAAAAATTTATTATCATTGTAACTAAGTACTTCACAGAGTGGATTGTGTGGATCATTGAACTTAGAAGGGAGGGATGAATATGTTCCCCAAGTTAAAAATTTGTAACACAAAAGCATACACATGATTTTAATATGGCTCCCCAACTTAGGTAGTCCACACTTGAATGGCAGATCACTAGCACACCTCTAGACTTTGTTGCTCTCAAAATGTGGTTGAAGAGTCTACACATTATATAGTCTTCAAATCTTGCTCTAGATTACTATGTTGCAACACTATCCACTCAACCCAAAAAGGGTCCATAAGTCTTAGAATGTGGTTTTTAGGCTTTCACAACCTTTATAACCTTGAGTTCTACTCCAAAGTGTTGTACTGCAGCACCAACTCAATCCCACAAGATCCCAGCAAGCTCAAGTAAGGTTTCTTCCCACAAGAAGCACATCAACTCCATAGGACAACAAGAAAGAACAATTACAAGGAATAAATGCAAGTTAGTTTTCTGATCCTTGTATTTTATGGCACAACACAGTATAATGAACAAATGATGATACAATGAAGAGCAACAAAGATTACAATGATTCATAAAATGATTGTACAATGATTATACACAAGCTTTCCCATTTCCCAATGCATATGATGACTTCTTAAATCCATCTTGGAACTCATGCAAAAACTAGGAAATGATCACTAATAGTCATGAAAGATGTCTTCTTTATGACTAATATGTCTTTATATGTTTTCCTTCAATATTTGGAAGATGTGTTTGTTTGGAAAAGTTGTCTTTTTGAAATCTTAATTTTGGGAGATCTCTTTTTCTAATGAAATATGTCTTTCTAGAACTAGCCTTCATTCTATGAAGACATCTTTAACTGGTTAAATATGTATCTACTTGATGGAAGATGTTTACTATTTCTTGAAGACATCATTGTTTGTGTTCACACCAATTCTACTAAGACGTTTGTTGTTTTCCAAAGACGTATTTCCTCAACTTCCTTTGTCCTTTAAATTCATCATTCCTTGTCCACATCCTTGATCTTTTTCATGCTTTGATCATTATAGCTTTACTTGTATAGTATCTAGTCCTTGTCCACATTCTTTGGAATTCTTGCATGTTTGTTTGAGACCTTTTGAATGACCTTCTTCTTTCAGGTCTAGACTAGTTCATTTCTTATCCTCTTTGTAGGCTTTAGCTCAACTTGGTTTCCCATGTACATTGTCTTGTAAGCACAATAACCATACAACCTTTGACTCCATTTTACTTAAATTTTTAATACACCAAAAGCTCCAAAATCTCCCTCTTTTTGGTGATGTTCAAAAGTTAAGAAAACTAGGAGAAAGTACCCAAACTTGGTTAAAGAGAATATAAGTGAATAATAAATTTCAATTAATATACAAAATCAAGAATCATGACATAATCCCAAAAAAATATAGGGAATTAAGAAAATCAATTCAGGAGCACAAATTTAGTAGCACTAAAGTCCATGAAGAATTGATCTAAGCCTCTAAAGTGATTTTCATACTTCAAGCCAGAAGTATAAGCCATGCTGATCAAGTATCCTATCTCTAAATAAATTAGTACTGGGAAATCTATTTTTGGTGCCAAAAATTTATTAGTAAGTTGCATTGAACCATTCTTTCATTTTTCAATTATCCCTATCCTCTGAAAACATTAGAAAATTTTTGGAAAAAGCTTATATGATAATGATAGTATAGTTCAAACTTTTCAAACTATTCATAGGATATAAAAACCATGGAAATAGGATGATCATGGAATTTCTCAAAAAATCAATTATTTGCTGTAGGATATAGGTACTAATTGTTCCAAATTATGCTTGAATACCAAAATTGTGAACTTCTCATTTCAATTTAAAACCAAAGGAGCTATAATTGATCCAAAAAGGACGATCGACATACAACTTTAAGGTCAAATTTAGATCAAGTAGTAACAAACATCCTATCTAATTATCTCATTAAAATCTACATTGCTATACTTAACCAAAAATTTTGAAGCTATGAGAGAAACATGCATATTCCATTATTTGTTCAAGGTAATTAAACTACCACAACCATCAACCATGCTAATAAGTGTACATTCATATACCTTAAGGAATATAAGACATGGAAATTTTCAAATGGTACTTCTTGAAGTTCTTTACTAATATGATTAAGTAAAAATGTTTATTTAATAGACTTAAAAAAATACCAAAGATAAGGCTTGTGGAAATAGGTGGTCCATCAAGTAGCTCAAGATATTCTCTAGGTATTACTTTCAAAGAGTTGAAAAATAAAATAGGAGCTACCTTATGTTGGAGTCAATTTGTGAGGATTTAATAAATTATCATTTAAACCAATAAATCCATAAGAGAAAACAATGTGTAATGATTTCACCTAAACTAAACTCATAGAAAACACCATGATGAAAAGTAAATACAAAGAAGCAAATTAAGAGGAGTAAGTACCAAAAAGACAAATCAATGTCCAATAATAGCTAAGTAGGTTTTGGCAATATTTTAGATAGTGATTAGGTAAAATACTTGCAATACATATTAATCAAGAGTTAGGTCTACTTTTACCTTGAACATTTTTCATGTCATGAATCTTTTCTCATTTAGGAATAACTTGTTGTTTCAATTTTTGAGGTCTCTAAAGACTCCCCCTACATTGATGATCTCTAAGATGATGATTGAAAATGAAAAATAGGCTCCCCTTACACATGTGCAGTTTGTCTTGGCCATAGGACCAAAATGCAAGTCATAGAACAATACTATAACTAGAGGTCAACTTTAAACCCAATTGTGGAGATCAAGGTCTTCAATCAATATTGATAGAAATTTTTAGAGGCTTGTATTATCTCATAATCAGTAAAAATTTCTCAAACAACATAAGCATAAAAATAGATCATCACAAGAAATTCATATTATTAAATGCAAGAGAAGAATTCAAACAAGAGTAAATATTTATAGAATCAGTTATATCAAACCCATGTAAGAGATGATCAAAAAAATTATTCTAATCCTTTTGATCTAGACAAAAGCCCAAACAATTTTCGACTTCTAAATCATGTTTTTATTACCTAGAAAGCAAAGAGATGAAAACTTACCTTGCCTACTAGTCACTAGAGAAGATTAATGGAGTTTGACATGAGGTCCCCCATCATGAAACACCTTCTCATCCATAGGTTCTCTTTCATTAGATTGTGTATTTTATGTATATATATTTTTATGTCCTTTATGATAGAACCATAATTTCTCCTTACATTAGTTTTAGTACTCCATTTTTCTTCATTCTCTCATATTATTACCAGCTCAATTTTCTTGCCAAAGTTTTTTTGACAAGACCACACATTAATCTTATTTTGATCATTATAGTTAAGATTTTTCCTAAAACAAAAATTTTTACATATAAATGTAGCATCATCATCATGATCAAAATTATCAAACCTTACGATGCTTTATCTTAAGCTTGAAACTTCAAGTGTTGCTTCGTCTAAATTATTTTTCTGATTTTTAGGAGTCTCCTCTTCCTGAATCTTGTTGGAATCCTTGTTGAAAGAGGTTAGTTGTTGAATCTTATCTTTTATGTCTAATATTTCTTCTTTCATTTTATCAATAGCATCTAACTTAGAAAGTACTAGTTTCTTTTCCTTCCTAATCAAATGATGTAAAAGAATAATTTCTTCTTTAAATTCACTATACCTCTTGTTACACTTATTGTCATGTTCAACCATATGTGAGGAATTTTCATCAGTAAGTACCATGCATATGAGATGTGAATCTTTGGAAGATTTAAATGATTCTTCTTCACTTAGCTCACCATCATACCAACTTCTATAAAAGCTGGTCTTTCTTGGTTCCTCATTGTTGGATCTATTCTTTGGTTGTACCTTGCTATCACTTAGATCACTAGGACATTCAAATGTCATATGGCCTCTTCCTCCAAAAATCCAACATTCTATATAAGAGAAATCTACGTTAGAAGAATTTAAAAAATTTTCTCCTATATCCCTTCCTTTGAAAAGATTGGGTCTTTGCTGAGATGCTCCCTTATTTCTTCTTGTCACCAAATGTTGTAGTTTTCTTGAGAGAAAGCTAATCTCATCTTCATTGCCCTCATCATGCTCATTTGGCTCCTTCTTCTTGGAGGCAATCTTTAGAGAAATAGGTCTTTCTTGGATTAGTTATTTGCATATCAGATTCATTTCATAACCAATGAGAGCACTTTGAATCTCTTCACATTTAAGTGTAGAGAAATTGCTAATTTTCTTCATAGTGGTGACCTTTGGTCTGAACTCTAATTGCAGAGTTTTCATCATTTTGATGATTTTTTTGATTTAAAGAAGATCCTTTCTTGTTCATCTAATAGCTACCATAAGATCATTTTCTATAGAGAAATAATCCTTTATTTTCTCACCTTTTCTCATTTTGAGTTTATCGTACTCACTTTGTAAAACTAACAATTTTGATTGCTAACAATAGATGTTCCCTCGTAAGTCACTTCTAAAGTTTGTCAAATTTATTTGGTCATTTTACATCCTACTAATATATTAAATTTATATTTATTCAATACATAATATAAATATTTTTTTTCTTTTAAAACAAACATAAACTTATCCTTTTCCTCTTATGTCCATTTGTTGCAAGGTTTGATGATGCTAATGAGGTTATAAATAGGTGAACCGTAGCCTTCAAGGATTGACTCCCACACTCTTTCAAATAGAAAGTATTGGGTGGATGATTAAGTTCCCCAAATTAAAGCTTTGTAACAAAAGGGCACACATATAATTTTAACATGGTTTCCCAACTTGGGTACTCCACAATTAGAGGTTAGATTACTAGCATACCTTTGGACTTTGTTGCTCTAAACATGAGATTGAAGGGTCCACATCCTATACAATCTTCAAGCCCTACTTTAGAGTTATGTGCTATAAACCAGCCACTCAATCATGTAAGGTTCCATTAGGCTTATAATGTGGTTTTTAGGCTTTCAAAACCTTTACAAACTTGAGCTCTACTTTAGAGTGTTGTAATGCAACACCAATAGCTCAATCTTCCAAGATCCAAACAAGCTTAAACAAGATGCCTTCCCACAAGATCTCGAAAAACTTAATCAAGATGTCATCCCACAAGATCCCAACAAGCTCAAACAAGATGCCTTCCTACAAGAATCACATCAACCTCATAGGGTAACAAGAGAGAATAATCACAAGGGATAAATGCAACTTAGTTTTCTAGTCCTTGTACATTGAGGTATAACACACTTTACAATGAAAAAATGATGATATAATAGAGATAAAAAAATATTATAATGATTCAAAACATGATTTTAGAGTGATTATACAAAATATTTTCCATTTCCCAATTCATATGATGCCTTTTATAGTTGGCATGTTTCTAAATTCATCTTGAAACTTGTGCAATATCTACAGACATCTTCTTCATGCTTGAGATGTATTTCTATGTTTGCCTAGAATTTTGGAAATATGTATTTTTCTAGAAAATATGTCTTCCTAAAATATTCATTCTAGCAAAAATCTTTGTATGATTGAAGATGTATTTCTAGAACTAGCCTTCATCCTCTGAAGATGATGGAAGACATCTGCTTTTTCTTGAAGATGTCTTTATCTATGTTCACTCCTATTCAGCTAACATGTCTATTATTTTGTAGAGACATATTTCTTCCACTTTTTTTATCCTATGAACTCATCATTTCTTGTGTACTTCCTTGATCGTTTGCATGCTTTGATGATGACAACATTTCTTGTACAGTATCTAGTCATTGTCCACATTCTTTGGAAATTCTTGCATGCCCATTTGAGACCTTGTGGATATCATTTCATTTTAGCTTTAGACTAGTTCATTTCTAATCCTCTATGTAGGCTTTCACTCAACTTGGTTTCCCAAGTACATTGTCCTATAAGCACAATAACCACATAACCATGCATACATCCTTTGACTTCATTTTACGTAATGTGTTGACACACCAAAATGTCCATAGATTGAAGCTATTCCTTTGAGAATAAAATTTTTTTTAACAAAAGTATACAAAATCATCCTAGATAATATAAATTAATGATTTGGCCTACCTCTAGACATTTTTACTAATAATAGACCAAATTTTACCAATAATGAAGCTCAATCCTTTTCGAAATAATTACACATTAAACACTCTTTCTCTTCATCTTATTTTCCATAAGCCAATAGTTAATCTAAATTTAACAACAAATTTATCATCAACCTTCTAAAGATAATGTTAAAAAATAGCAAACATATATGGCATGGACAAATCTTGTATGCAATATGTGCCTATAGAATAACATTTCAAACTATAATCAATGTCACACCATATAGCCTTATTTATGGATGTGAAGATATTTTTCCTCTTTAATATTAGGTTCCATCTTTGAGGGTATCTTTGTATGATTATATCAATGATGTGCAAAACAATGAGATACATATCATTAAGTTAGATTTGGTGGAAGAGAAATAAATGACAAAAATTTCTCATATCAAAAAATACTAGGAGAAGCAAAGACAATACTACTTCAAGGCTATTCATGAACATGCAGAAAATTCTTAGCTAATTGAGACCAACCTTTCTTGGTGACCAAGTCCTATAGAAATTAAGCTTTTAAGATAGTAGACCTAGATGGAAATGAATTGACCAACTAGGTCATCCATTCCTACCTTAAATCTTATTATATAAAATCTTAAGCTATTTGTTTCTAGTGGTTATTTTCCCTTTTTAAAGATTTAAACAAGTGCATGACATGAATAAAATTTTTTGCCTATAATAAGGAACATGCATGACCTCTTCCCTTTTTTTTAAGCATACTGCAACTTTCATATAAATTTGAAAAGCACAATATAATATTCTCAATATCTACTAATTATGTCTCATGCTAGCCAATTTTTGCTTATTTTCTCACATTATCTCATGTAATCTTGATGTATTCTTTGAATTTTTTTCTTTTTCTCTCCAAGTTATATTTGTAGGATGAACCTAGAGTCATTGTATAAGTATGACTCATGACAATAATCAGTAATCATGCTATCTTACATGAGTTTTAGTTTACTTATTTATCCATGCCAACAATACATACCTCGTATCATTTTTATACCATATCTAAGCTATAACCATATACCAATTATAGGATTTTCTAGCTTGCTAATCATGAAAACCTATTATTGACGTTTGTATATCATGTCCATGTGACATCTTCTATAACAATATCCATTGATTAGTTTGCTAAATCTCCAAACATTTTGTTCTATGAGATAACAAAATTTTAGCTTTGACATTAAAACCAAAAGAAGGTTTCACTCACACAAAAATAAGGAAAAAATATCAAGAAATCGAACAGGCCAAACTATCCTAAAAAAAATTAAAAAAAGGATCAAAAAATGAGCCAAGTGATCAATGAAGCTAATATCAAAGTATTGGTCTCTTCAAGTCTAAACACATGTAACTAGTACAACAAGTAGGAAGCACGAAGACCTCATCAACTAGTGAGTATATTAATATGCCATAATAATGAGGTCAAAACATTTGAAATTCTTCTAAAGCCTATTTAACCAACTCTAAATTATCAATTTAGCCAAAATACCTCACTCTAAATTTTCATCAGTTCATTCCAACCTTACTTCACCTTATGAGTAGTCCTTTGCATGATTCAACAACTACAAAATTCAATGTAAAAATAGACACAATTGTGATGAACTTGTGATGTTGTTTCACATTCTTTATTAAAGTCCTTTGGTTTAAACCTCAAAAAATCAACAAAGAGGAGCCAATGAAAGACCTCAAGGAAAATTTGATTGAATATAGAAGCTTTGTGATGACATTTTAATTGCAATTTTCATTAGATTTTAGAGTAAAAACAAATGCCTTGATTTTCCTTCAAAAAAACTTATTATAACCTTGTTTTATCAATATCCTAGAGTAATTTTTTAGAATGTAAAATATAGCTCATGACCAATATTATCAAAACCATTGTGAATTACATCAACCTAGCATATTTGAGACAATATTTACACAAATCCTGCTAATCATGTCATAGAAAGTCAAAAATGATGCACTTGTTAGCCCCATCATGTATGTCAAAAACACTACATTTTTGGCTAATTTGGATGATCAAAAATATTATGTAAACATCCAAGAAACTTACCAAAACTAAATCAATTGATTAACAATAAATCATGGCCTATTTAGACAAGAATTAACATCATTTCTAGAAAATTTTTTGGCACATACAAGACTTGTTAATAGAGATAATTTTAAGACCTTTAGGTGTCTTCTCCCCTAGTGCTAATCATTCTGAGTAGAGAGAACCTATTGCAGCCTTCATCTGGAAGTTTTATAATGGAAAAATTTGATGTTGGAATACCGAAAATCCTTTGTGAAAAATTTGATCTTGAATACCAAGGGCCTCCAAGAAAGGAGATCCAAGATGTCCAAGATGGTCTTGTCAATCATCCAAGGACTTGGAAAATGTAAATAGATGTAAATCAATTTTAAAAATTTGTAGATCTAAAACCAAAGAAAATGTAGAAAATAAAATTTTAATATTCAAATAATGAAATTGCACAAAAAAAATTAACTATAAATTTTATTGAAACAATAAAATTACCTTAAGAAGAGAGTTCAAATCTATACATGTGCCTAAATGCATAAAGAATTGTCCAAATGATACTTGAAGCTTCATGTAACTAGTAGGTTTTTTTCTACAAGTGTTTGAACAATCTAGGTGCTTTTAGGATACAACTTCTGAAACTCTTTTCTTGTTCTTAGATTTAGATTTGCTATGTTCATTCAACAAATCATGAAAATGTTTCTTGAATTTCACTACCATGTAATCACTCTGAGAGTCTACGATGCTCAATTGATTACAAATTTTCCAAAATGTTTTCCAAAAGGATATGGTGTTCTTATTGGTGCTAGAAATTTCCTGCCATGATTACTGACAAATTGCTACAATTTGTAGACATAAAAAGCCATCATTTTTAGTGTAGTTTTTCTCTTATCATAATTTTGATGCATCAAGTCCATCAAAAATATATTGAGTGTTATAAAAAGAAAACAATCTTTAAAAACTATGTTGGCGTCACCAAAGCTACACTAGCCTTAAAAAGCTATGCTAGTTCTCATGAGAACTACACTAGTCTTTGTAGTTACTAAACAATATAGTCATTGGAAAACCAAAAATATTAGTATAATAGCTTTAATTCAAAATCTCTAAGGCCTCCAAAAAATGGAATTTGAGGTGCCTTGGATGGTCTAGCAAATCACCTAGGAACTTGAAAAATGTAAAAGTGAGGGTAGAATAATAAAATTGAAATGTAGATATGATAAAATAAGTTCAATGAAATGGAAAAAATGAATCTATCTTGCATACAAACAGAATTGTAAACTCTATCTTAAAATAAATAAACAATCGTTCAAGAAATTTGTACAATATGTGCCTCAAATAGCATAGGGTTCACTTTGGTGGGGGTTCAAATTCTATTGAAACTAGTGGCTCCACAATTTGGACGTTTTACAACTTCCGATGATATTGAACCGTGCTACTCTCCATACTAGATCTACAACATTGGTGATCCAAGGGCAATATAATAATGGTTATGGAGGTTCTACATTTGGGAATTTAAGAATCTCTATGTGTCTTCAAAGCTCTTGAATTTGAAAAAAAGCATAGAAATTGCAAAGTGTGAAAAAATTACAAAATTGTGATCTTGGGGCTTGGGTTTTATAGGTTTTTGGGCATAAATATTTCTATAAATTGGCTGCAAATTGACTATAAATTGCTAATAAATTAACTACAAATTTCTACCACATGTAGGTATGGTGGGTGTGTAGATCAAGGAAGATCACTATATGGGGTAGGTGTCATACCTCCAATGGCTATTCCTTTTACTAAAAACAGTAATGGGGGATGGCACCCACACTAGGTGAATGACATCCACACTAGGGGCATGGCCTCCATACTAAGGGGATGGCATCCACACTAGGAAAATGGCCTTCATGCTAGTGGGATGACATCTGTGTTGGGAAAATGGGATCCATGCTAGTGAAATAGCCTCCATGTTGGGGGCTTGCATCCATGTAGGAGGAATGACATCCACATAGAAGGGGATGGAATCCATGCTAGGGGGATGACATCCTCACTGGGAGGATGGCTTCCATGTTGGGAGGATAGCATCCATGTTGGATGTATGACAACCACATTGGGGGGATGACATCCATTGTGGGAGTAGGTGAGTTATAGCCCCTTGCATGCATTTCCAAAGGAGAAAATGTTATACCTCCTATAAAACCCATCAATATGAGAATTTTGGCATTACAAAAGACATTTTTAATCCTC
>MNCI01010025.1:143986-155371 GCA_015680685.1 Gnetum montanum | reverse complement strand
ACCCCCCCCCCCCCCCCCTAGCCCAAATATAGGCATTATGTGACTTGTTTCACTTGGAGGATGAGGCTTTGACCACTTAACCAGAATTGTTTAGCTCCAAAAGTATAAAGTACATTGGAATGCATCTAATGGATTGTAATCTTCACATTTACAATGAAATTTAGGCTAAGGTTTCATGGGATTGGGATTAAAAAGGCTATAACATGTAAATTTGGTGGTGTTTAATTGGTCCATCTTTGTTGGTATCTAGGGGATTAACCTAAGAGGAACTAACAAAGAATAAAAAATATCACTATAGGTCCACCACTGACGTTCTCTCTCTATGCTTGATTCATTCATGTTGAACCATGCCAAAGAGTGCTTGTGATTATGGGATAAGGCTATGATTAGTAAATGGTAATAGTAACAAAAACATCCCTATGAAGATTAACAATGCATTCCAAGTGCTAGCATCATGTCTATGACACAAACATGTTAGTTAGTCAGTGATTTTAATACTTCATATTTTAAAGTGTGGTTCAGTTAAGAGATGCATTTGAGGAACCATCACCTTGCTCCAACATTTCTTGAACCTCTAGGTTGTTCCCTTTTGCATCCTTGGAGATATTAATTTATTCTTTTGGCCTTCATAGGCCATTCTAGCTTCCTGGTAATTTACTTCGCTATTTGTCTTTTTTTTGGGATGAAGCCTTCATTGGCTTTCTTTGCCAAGGCCAACATGATCTCATTTTCCTACTAAATGAGATGTGCTACATCAAGTAGACTAAATGGTATAGCATGCTAACAAAGATGTCACATGGCCACAATGCATGAGTTTCAAATATAGGTCAACATTACTATTTAACTGTGAGAAAGGGAATTATCAAGCTACTAGGTTAGGTTCAAGGAGAGGTAATGTGATGGAAATGGCATAAGCACTCGTAATAGAGCAGGATCAACTCACTAAATTTTGTGCATTGAAGTTACATGGTGACTTCCTATCATAATGAGTTGCACCTTTTTGATGACTCCAAGCTTCATCCTTCAAGCATAGATCCAAGAGAACAAGAAAACTAGACAAAGAAAACATGCTATCAGATTACAATGCATATTTCCACATAAAATGATGAGTAAAACTAGGCCACCAAGGCCATCATTGTTACTAGTTTAAGGCCTTAGTGGCCCATGTTCTTATTTAAGGCCTTGATAGGCCATGTTGATGCTTCTCTCTCATTTGAATACATCATGCAAGCTCACTTGTTCTTGGCTATCGAGGTCATCAACATTAGTCACTCATTGCAACCTGTCAATAATAATAAACAACAACTACAAGCAAACATGTGAGTGTTAGATGTAATCAAGGCTATGTGATGGCGTTGATGTTGCATAGCTAGGTCTTGATGATGTTATGAGTAGGCTTATGTTTTGGTGAGAAAACTAGTTTCATGTGTTTTGTCCTTACCATCATGGTTTAGATGGAAATCCTAACTAGGAAACCCTCCATGATGTTTCCAGCTTCAAGGATACTGATCATCATGCTACTTTAAGGTGTTATGGATATAGATTAAGATGTTTTCAAGGTCTTAATATTTTGATATTTAAGGTTTAATTTGTCTAACAACATCAGAAAAGGGGTTTATCCAGGCTTAATTCTAGCTGAATCCACTTGCTTAGTCTCCTAGCTCACTCTTTCATGACAACATAAGTGTATCAAGTGGTACTTATGTAATAAAATAATAAAAACTAATAAAATAAAAAAATATGCTATAAATAATGCAAAATACTATGGTAATAAGACATAAATAAGACAAAGTGTTGAAATAAAGGTCATACAAGTACCCAAGTAATGTCAACAATGGCCACAAGATAATACTAGGTAATGCAAGGTCAAACATGGTTACAATTTTGTCAATTTTAGGACTTATTGAGCCATGTTGCTAATATAAAGCCATGGCTACATGCCAATAAATGATGGCCAAATATTGTCAAACCCCATTATCTAATACAAATCAAAGGCTAAACAAATATTAAATGTGGTTAATAAAGGTTATAAGAAGTAGGTTGAAGAAAATAGGGTTAAATCAAGGTTAAATTATGATCAAAACCACACCAAATGGTGTCAAAAAAGATAAGATAAGGCCTCTTTGATGTCAAATAATGTTAAATTAAGTGAATCAAGGTTAAAATGATGCTAAATTATGGAAAAGAGTGTTTAAATGGGACTAAATGACATAGGCCCTGATCACATTTTCCCAGTTTGAGGCCTTAGCAGGCCATGCTACTAGTTTGAGGCCTTGGAGGGCCATGATGGGGAAGACTGTTAAACTAGGCAAGGTTATCACAAAGAAAAATGAAGGTGAGACTTGTTAAACAAGATAAATTTGATCATAACATAGTAACGATAGGGTAAAATCTAGTACAATAAGATAAAATAAAGTTAAAGGTAAGATAAAACTAAGTAAAAAAAATAAAACATAGTAAACTAGGTTAAACAAGCTAAACAAAATGGTATTAAATTTCATATAATATTTTTAGTAATAATAATAATAATAGATATAATATATATAATTATTTTAAAATTATTATTATTATTATTATTTAAGAGAAGAAAAGAAATGCCTTTCCTACTAAAAGTTTCCAATACGTAAACATTAGAATCATAGCATATTTATTAAATAAAATTAAGGATGGCATAGCATTGTATAAATAAAAAAGAATTACCAAGCACTAAGGCACATGCTTTTCACTAAATAATTAACCCATGAAAAAGAAATCATGATACCATAAATGCTAGGAACAGGATTCACTATGATTCCATTATAAAAACATAGAATTAAAACAAAAGAGATCTAAGTGTTTAGATGTTCCAACTCCCATGGGCTACTATACAAAAGCCTTGTCAAACACCACAAGACAAGCCAGAGAATCTTTTAGAATAGATTATAAGAAAATGCATCAAGTGGATTAATTAGATATGTGAGGATAAGCATCACAAACATAAGTGTGTAAGTGATTCCCTAATCTATTGTCATTCTATCACTTGAAGGAGCAAGAGTGAGACCTTGAGCCTCTACATTGATAGAGGAGAGGAGAAAAAGTAGAATAGCTACTAGCATTGTGCACACAATAAGTAGTATAATAGATCCATATGTGAAAGACATTAATTACCCAAAACACAACAAATTAACAAAAAAAAACACAAGAGATACAGTAGCAGCAATCATGAAATGTTGGAAAACAAGAGTAGATCAAATCTAATGGCATGCCTCATTCATTATCCCAAAAGAAAAGTAGATCAAGTGACTGAGTGAGTGAGTGAGTGTCCATGTAAAACAAGGAGGAGTGACATGATGTTATTTAGGATTAGTCTCACCCACACTAGATCCATGCTAACTAGCATGGATGATGGGTTTAATGAGGATTCTTTAGCATTTTTTTCACATTGGGTAGCATAGATATAGTGTGGATAGAGTGGTAGTGTAGAGCATCCAAGTGGATTGTGTAGGAGTGTTATAGAGAGTTGGTGATGGAGCACACAATAGGTAGTGCATAGTGGTAGGAGGAAAGTATGCAAGTGGCTATAGGAACATGATTGATGAGACTATCAACAAGTGAAAGGATGGTTGTTTAGCCATTTTATGTTTGTAGTGCTACTAGCCAATGTTCCAAATTTCCATAGTGGTTTCTAGAAGGTTTGGTGGTGTAGCGACCAAAAAAGTTGGTGGCTGGAAAACACCGAGGGGTCTACTGGCATGATAGCCTTGACCCCATATCCATGGGAGGGCCATGGTGGGAGTGCATGTGGATATGGAGCACCCTGAACAGTCTGGTTGATCAGACAAGGACTTACATCGGCATTTGTATAGCCTTTTGCAACATATATTTTGAGACGGGAATGAAAATGCAACGTGATACTTGAAAATAATTAAACAAATGAAATGATGCTTGAAAGTAAATGAAATAGGAAACAATGCAACATGCGATAATATCAAGAAAATAGGTAAAATAAGGTTAGGAGAGTGCATCGCTCTGAAGCCACAAATTTTCTCTATCAAAATGGATACAGTCAGTTACATAGCACATGGAGTGTAGAGTTCCCGAAAGTAACCAAAGTGTGTACACCAGATAGGTTGGACACTCAAGCATGGACTTACAAGGATTCTACCAAGATGGTAAAATAGGGGATAGAACAGAATGTCAATCGAGAATGCCTATTGTTCATAATGCTGAATAGGAGGTTTACAATGCTTGATGTTGAACCAGAGAAAGTGCCAGTTCAGAAGACCAATAGGGAGCCAGAGAGTTAGAGAAAAGCGGAACCGGAACTGGAGAGAGAGTTTGAATGTTTCTTGTCAGGGTATTTATAGGACCAACGGCATGCGAGAGGGACAATCTGGATGCCACGTGAATGTCACACCCCATTCACCATTAGTATCATTCAAGTCAATAATCACATACATTTCCAATATTTTGTAAGGAACTCAAGGATGCATTTTCATTCAATCATGGGGGTATGATGAGCCGTGATATCACATACGCGATATCACATAGGGCCCTGCGATATTGCGTACAAAATATCATAGCCCGTCGCCTTATCTATAAATAAGGAGTGGTGTTTCCTTGTAAGATCATCTAGAACTAGACCCATAGCTAAACTATAGCATTTTTACCATTCTAGAGTTAGAATAATTTCCATGTGCCCACAATAGGATTGTCAAAGTGAACGGATCTTTATTTGAGCAAATTGTACCTGAGCACACATTTGTGTACGACAATAAAGACGAACTTTCTAATAAACCTTGTAGCATGTGGACTAAGCTATATAGGATTTAATTACTATTAAATGGTTAAATTATTTCTTAGATAATTAATCTCTCTCAACTATTAACTCTCCTAGTTAAGTGCATTTAGTATGACTACTTTGAGCATGTGTGTAATGCTTGGCAACCCAGTAACGAGTAGTATTTGGTAATCCTAGTAGCATTGCACTAGTTCAAGGTGTGTACAGAAAATGAGAACAACTACTGGTGTTAGGATAATTAGAACTTAGTTAATGAAATTTATTCACTTAGTCTCTTCATCCTATCCCCATTAACATAGGAGTTAAAAAGATAGAAGACATAAAAATCATACACCTCATACTTACTTAACCATACAACCATGACAATACAAGTAGGTCTGGGAAGACAATGATTGATTAAGCTTAAGTGTTCCATTATGGAATGTAAGCACTTAGTCCTTGGAGTTTGATCGGATTGTGTGTGAGATGCTCATATTCATATGGTTGAGTGTAGGGGTACCTCGTCACTCACCACTCATCAATTTGGATGTTAATTTTTTATGCCTAAAAAAATTCTTGCCATGGGAATTTCTATACCAATTCCAACCAATCTTGGAAAATATGGGATACAGAGGTATTTATAAGCAAAACTATTCCTATGGATGTTCTTCTATTAAGCCATATAGATTAGCCTATTGCAGAAATCACAACATGGATGGTTACATCATCTTTTATAAAGAAGCCAAGTTTGAATTAATACAAACATTTGAATAAAGTTTTAAAAATATGATTTTTGAAATTCCAGAACTTCAAACCATTGAAAATAAAGAACATTCAAGATTTCAAAAAAACCACATAGCTTTGGTAGTATTTCTAAATATCTAGTTATCAAGAAGATGTGCATGCATGGTTAACATATATTTAATTACTAAACCAACATGTTTAGGTGTTAGATTATGTCAAGGAGCATATTTGAATATGCAAATAAAAGAAATATTAAATAATATGTTATTTCTAACCTATATTGATCTAGTTCCAATTATCTTTTTTGGGGACTTCAATGTGGAAGTTGAAAGTAATGTTTATCAATTTCTAAAATATTGATGGGTAGAAGAATCCTTGGAAGATGAATCTGATTTGAAGAAGCTGTTTCCTTCAATTAAACATGGAATTCCATTGGCTACTTCATATTCTTCTTACTTCAAATCTTTAATAGATAAATTAGATTCTAGAATTGAGAAAAAAATAATGTTAATAGATAGTACTCATCAAGAACCATAGTTTACCAATTACTCTACCATGATTAATGAAGATGGGTCAACAACATTCTTCATTGAGACCTAAGATTATATTTGGTATGATGTCAAATTTTTCTGAATTACCAAGTTACTATAATTGTTTTCTAAACAAGAAGAGGAGAAGAATCAAGATCAAGACCTTTCATCCTAAATAAGACCATCTGATCATATACAACTTATGGTAGAATTACAATTACTCCCATTACTTCGTAAGGTTGATGAAGATCAAGAAGTATCTCACTCTTACTTTTATTGAAAAATCTTATTATTTTCTTCATTGACTAATTTATATTTTATTTAGATAAGTAAAATATCTAAAGTAATGAAAGTTGAAAATAAAATAATTTTCCCTACCTTCACTTGGATAACTAGATATGACTTGCATTTTGTGTGACCTAGTTAGGACTAGTGATTGTTAATTGGTAAATTGTTAATTCATATCTTTTCATTATCTTAGAAAATGAAGTAATTATTAATAAAATATTATATATATATATATATACACACACACACTTCTCACATATATTTTGTTTGTAGAATAAGCAAGAAACAACTTCAAGTTTAAAGGAAAAACCAAATTATTATAGCATAGGATCATAACAAAAACATTGGAGTGATAAAAAATAGTAAAATTTGACTCATTCAAGGATGAATGAAACCTAAAGAGGGTAGACTATAACATCCCCATTTACAAATGATGCTACTAAATAACAAAAATGGTGCTTCTTTATAAGAAGTGTTATCATTATCATAATAAGACCTAAAAGGGTAGTTGTAATTGAGACTTGAAAGGGTGCATTGTAATAATGAAGATGTCTCTTGAGGTAACCTTTTTGGGGTTTGAACTATGGAATTTGTACCTAGGCTTAGAGGTCATGCCAAGCATGGAGTGGCAGAGTTGGTACAAGCAATTCATAGGAACCAGGTGAAGTGGGATAAGAAGAGGACTGGCCATCCCTTCTAGTTGCATTATAGGCCTAACTGTGATGGAAATGCTAAATGCTTCTAAGGGATAGATGCTAAAGGAAGAAAACCCAAAGGAACACTCTAAAAGCATGAGGTAGATACACTATTCCATATCAATAAATCATTCTTTTCTTTCTCCTTTTGCACTTTTCTAATTATTTCCTTTACACATAATGTTATTTTCTATTTTAGGAGCTACCATCAAGTTTGTGTGGTCAATTAATGATGGTTATCCCTAAGAATTATTTCTAGATTCTCACTATGATGCATTAGTTATAATATTTTTATGAGCCTTACCCTACATAAGAGAGGCAGTGTTGTAACCTTTATTGATTTCCTTCTATCTCTAGAATGCTAGAGAAGATGTTCAGCACCTGTAGCACCACATGTGATTTTCAAATAGTGGATGTTGGACAATACTAGAAGTGACATCCCATTCTTGACTATTATGGAAAACATCAAATATACATTTCTTTTGAAATTTTCATAAAGAACATAACATGACTGATGAGACGCGATATGCACAAGCCACGATATCGCATACGCGATATTGCGGCTGCCGCGATATCCCATCGTCCCCTACAATATCGCATACGCGATATCATGGTCCATCGTCAAATCTATAAATAAGAGGCAGCACTCCCCTCATTTCTCATCCTAGGCTAGAAGTAGCGAATCTCTAGCGGATTGATTACCCCAAACATAGAATATTTTCTATGTGCCTGCAATAGGACTCCCCCAAGTGAATGGTTCATTATTCGAGCAGCTTTGTACCTGAATGCAAGTTGTGTACGACAATAAAGATGAGCTTTGTGGATAAACCTTGCAGTACATGGATAGGTTTATTTAATGTTATTTATTGATTTTCTAGTAACGTGGCATGAGTATGACTTGGTTACGAGCATTGACGAATGCGTACGGCTAGCCAACGAATCGGCTACTCATTGTGATTAGATTTTCTCACCCTTACCTCCTAGAATGTGGGACAAGTACAACTTGATTACAAGCATCTACAGATGTGTACGGCTAGTCAAGGAATCANCCTCACCACTCATCATTGGCACCATTTCCAGGGACTAAGTGTTTGTACGCCAATTAGAACAAGGAAATCTTTCACATCATTTTGAGCCTTAACAAACCTTTGGGTTAATTAGTTAAACAAGAACATATATAACGGTGAATATCACACCAATAAAATGGCTTCTTCTCATAAGGTTAACTCACCTTGGGATAACACAGAAGATAGTTAGCGACATACACATAACCAAAATCAGCCACATCCTAAACAATACAAGATGACATATACTCATCTTGATGAGTATATTTCCAACGTTACTTTTATACTCCACCAAGACGAACAACTGCAATGGAGAGATTTGCACGGTAACATCGTGTTACCCCCGGAATGATCAATCTCTCGCATGCTTTTCCATGCTTGGGTACAGATTGGCATGCAAGATTATTATGCTGAATACATTGCGGAAGATTTTGACATGAGGGATTATTACCCCACAGATGGCCAACGTATGAGAGATTTAAGACAGGAGAACCAACACTCATTGTTGAAGGGCAAGGTCCCCCATGTCCTTAGTAAAATAGGAGATGAGGAACCCCTCACAATGGGTTTCTTATGAAATGATCTTCCCCCTCCTCAAAATGGTGAAGAGGTTAGGCATTAGAGCCTTCGATCAACTATACATACTACGAGCTCTGATCCCCATGAGCACCAACTGTTCATGGCAAAAACAATCACACACACTAAGGATGGACACTTAGATCGTTACAACAATCGGGGCGGAAGCAACCGAAGAGAAGGTACGAAACATCACCATGGTGATGGATCCCCTTCCTCTTCTCCTTCATTTCATCATTCACACTCTCCTTCCACATCTGGGCACAACCATCGTGAGCACAATGGAGAGGGTAAAAGTAAAGAAGATGAAAGACCTCGATAGGAAGGTTGGGAGTTAGGACAAGGGCAAGGACGTAGGGAGAGTAGGGAACCACCACGAAGACATCACAAACGTCATGATAGGGATGATCATGAAGAACCCCTGCTCATAACCCGAAGCATGATAGACTTCACAAAGGCAGTTAGGATTCCCACAAGGCACTTAAAGGATAGCAAGATCAAGCATTTGGACATAAATAATATCCCATGTTTTGAAGGGGGATACAACGTTGATCCTCAGCATCATTTATAGGCATTCCACGATGCTTGCGCCCTGCAAAATATCGATAATGAGTGGTAGAAGCTTAAGTTGTTCCCAAGGATACTCACTAAAGAAGTAGAGAGCTGGTACCGGTCCTTAGAACCAAAAACCATCAGGTGGTGGAGTACGATGCTTAAACTATTCAACAAAAAATATCAGATGTACTCTAGAGTGTCCAGTTTTTGTAAGTAGATCCAAGGCTGGAAACAAGGTGCTTATGAACCCTTGGATGTTGCCATGACCCATTACTATACACTGTTGCATTGTTACCTGGGCCATGGGTATGCTAAGCAGGATCAACTTCACCACATCATGGATGGGCTAAGAAATGAAATGAGAAGAACTCTTGGGACTTATGCCCAAGGGAGACTTTCCCAGCTGAGAGCCCATGAAGTTGAAAGTTTGTTGGAACAAGTAGCTCAAGAAGAGGGTGAGCTACATAAGAGGGAAAGTATGGAAGAATATGACCACGATCCCTCCCTTCGCAAGAAGGGAGTGAAATTCTATGATGAGGAGGATGAGTCGCCACTCGAAGAGTTGGTGAATCGGAAAACCTTACCTATCCAAAAGTTAACAATCGAGATATCGGCCAAGGTAGACCAAATGTGGGATTCCTTAGACTCAAGAATAGAAACAGTCTTAAAAATCGTAGAAGAGTCTAAGGTAGAACAAGGTAGTGAAAAAGGCAAAACCAAGCGAAGAAACTTAAGCCCTACACATAACAAGGGTAAGGGAAAAATTCCTATCTCCAATGAGGTTGTGAATTATGATTCAGATGATGATAGTGGATGTGAGGTCTGCTACTATGACCATCCTAAGGGATGTTGCCCAATTATCTCACATCTGCAGGAGTCTGGGGTGTATGCATTAAATCTAAGACTTAATCAATGGCAAACACTTCGAAGGTTACGTTATCCATAAGGTAACCCAAGGCAGTTCCACAAACCCTTGACATATTACCCAAGTGGAATGCCTCCATAGCCTATTGGACAACATCAGTAGTGGCAATACCCACAATCATGGGGGATGCCACCACCAACACATCATTACCCTTATTGGTAGCCCGATCCTTACGATTATTATGTGCAGTAGCCAATTTCTCCAGGTGACTCTATGGGTCACACTACTCTGCAATGTCACTACCAAGCTCGGGAGTACTTCAGGAGGACTCCTTCTCCTTTAGGAGACATCTCACATTCAGTCCATCCTCTAACTCCACCTGCACCTCTTCCACCTGTAGTTCCCATACAACCTATTCCAACAATGTACAGGGAATTACCTACTCAACAGCAGCAACGTAACGCTGCGAGAGCTGTAAATATTCAGCATGTAAATATCCAACCGGGTGCTAGTTCTGACAACTATACAAAGAAGAGATCCTTCTTCAGAACTAGGAGCCCAAACAAACTCTCACAACAACAAGCGATTGGGTACATGTATAGGCCTCTAACCACTAATGCTTCAGAGAACCCTTGAGTCCACCAACTAAGTACGCAAACGGTTATGGTGACACATACCGTAACTAACTGGATAAAGGTGGGTCACCTTCCTAGGAAACTATCTGACCCTGGGAACCCCTTAGTTCATTTACAAATCACTAGAAATGCACCACATCGAGCTCTTCTTGACTCAAGTTCTAGAGTCAACCTAATTTCACAAAAGATGTATCAAGCCTAGAACCTACCCCAACTTAAGAAGAGTAACATACAAATGGAGCTAGCTGACCAGTCCATCACCATTCCCTTAGGATTGGTGGAGGAAATTATTACCAGTATGTGTTGGTGGTCATACCCAACCGATTTCCTGGTGATTGAGGTTAGCAACGAAGGGGGCTTCCCCATTATAATGGGAAGACCATGGGTAAGTACTGCAGACAAGTACCTAGGAATCTGTGATATTTCCTTGCAAATTTCTAAGATAAAACATTTACGGAAAGATCGAGAAGAAGGAAGTTCCATGCATCACATATTATGATTCATCGGGTGATGAGATGGAGGAATTGTCTCCATGTGAGAGGTGTGTCCTTGAAACTCTACAACAAAGATGCCTGTATGTAGCAACCACACAAGAAGTAGTAGACACCCCATGGTTGACAGCTACTCGTAAAAGCAGAAAAATATGCATGGAACAAACTAAGGAGACAACTCAT
>MNCI01010025.1:13161-142918 GCA_015680685.1 Gnetum montanum | reverse complement strand
ATTAGTTAACTTCTTTTCCTTAATATTTTGCAATTAATTTTATTTTTTTGTTCATTACCATATTGATATCCCTTTCATTGATGCCATAGTTTTCCCTTTTTACCTATCTTTCTTACTCCTTTTATTTCTCCATTCTAATGCTATTGGAGGTTTGTAATTAGTCATGGGGGTATGGGGCCTACTTTTTTCAATTTTCTCCAAGCCATAAAATTTTTTATTTTCTTCCTAACCCTTACACCTTTAGTAGTCATCATTACTACATCTTCCCAGATCCATATCAGCCATACCACAACATAGCCAATGGACTTACACCGAAGCAAGGTATTATTTACTTAATGATCCAATTACCCTTGCTAATATATGATTGTGTTCTGTGTGTAGATGGAAATCCTACAACAATGGAATGGATCTGAAGAAAACACTTGGAATGGAGCAGCGCTGAAGTAGCTATGCAAGGACCAAGATTGATGACACACTTACGGATGGACAACGAAGGGTGTAATCTAGGTGTTGGTAGCAGCAAGACTCTTCTCTCTTCTTCTCTTCTCTTCTCTCTCCTCCTTTCTCTCAGCTACCAATGGTGGCCTGATTTCATTGTAATAAGGTGTTCACCCTTGTTGTCATGAACACCAGTTTTGTCAAGTCTTGTAATAATGATTTGCTCACATGTTATCCCATTAGTTCCATTCTCCTCAATAATCCCATACCTACTTGATATTATTGTAAGGAACTCGAGGATGAGTTTTCATTCAGTCATGGGGGTATGATGAGATGCAATATGTACAAGCCACAATATCGTGGCCACCGCGATATCGCATACCCTGCAATATCACATACGCGATATCGTGTCATCCCTTGCAATATCGTGGTCCATCGCCAAATCTATAAATAAGAGGTAGCACTCCCCTCATTTCTCATTCTAGGCTAGAAGTAGCGAAGCTCTGGCAGATTGATTACCCCAAGATAGAATATTTTCCATGTGCTCATAGTAGGAGTCCCCCAAGTGAACGGTTCTTTATTCGAGCAGCTTTGTACCTTAACACAATTTGTGTAGGGTAATAAAGATTAGCTTTGTGGATAAACCTTGCAGTACATGGATAGGTTTATTTAATGTTATTTATTGCTTTCCTAGTAACGTGGCATGAGTATGACTTGGTTACGAGCATTGACGAATGTGTACGGCTAGCCAAGGAATCAACTACTTATCGTGATTAGATTCTCTCACCCTTACCTCCTAGAAACTGGGACAAGTATGACTTGATTACGAGCATCGATAAATGTGTACGGCTAGTCAAGGAATTGGTTGCTTGTCACACTTAGGCTAGTTAAGTGCCTCAGCACGACTGCTTCGAGCACATGCGTTACGTGTGGTAATCCCAGTAATGATTAGCATTTGGTAGCCACAGTTGCATAGTTTAGGGTGTGTACGGCAAGTGGGAATGGATGTTGATGCTAGGGCTTAGTGCTATAGTTAGAGTTAGTTTTAGTCTCTCAACCCTTCACCGTTTAGCATAGGAGATAAACCATGAAAGACCAAAAAAATCATATACCTTAGACTTACTTAACCATACACTGTGACAACAAAAAGTAAGTCTAGCAAGAAAATGATTAATTAACCCCAAGTGTTCCTTGAGGCTTTTAGGCATTTAGTCTGCGGAGTTCAACCAAATCACGCATGCTATGCTCGTTTCGTATGGTTGAGTGTAGGGGTACCTCACCACTCATCAATGACAAATGTCAAATATGTGTAACATTTGACATTATGAATATAGAAAATAACAAGAAAAATGCATAAGAAAACTAAAAAGAATGCTTTATTAATATGGAATAATATATTTGGATCATGATCTAAGTATTTCTTGGGGATATATTCCATTAGCATCTATCCCTTAGTGGTTATCCAGCACTACCATCATGATTAGGCCTGCAACTAACCAAAAAAGATGGCTAGTCACCTGTATATCCTACTTCACTTCACACTTGTTACTTTTCTTTAGTGGCTTCACAAATACATGTTGATATGACAATTAATTCTTAGGTATAAATATCTTAGATAAAACCCACAAATGTTACCTCAAGAAATATGCACATTATTACAACTTGCCCTTTTGGTTCCTAAGTTTAGATTGCTCTTTCGATCATATTATAATAATTATGGTACTTGTTATTAATAGACATGATCTTTGTCATGCAGTGGCATCATTTGGAAAAGAAGATATAATGACCTACCCTCCTTAGGTTTTTTTAGTCCTCAAAAAGCTCCACATTAGTAATCTTTCTCCAACTATAGTATTTCCTTTCATGCTTCTATGCTTTAATGCTTTGATTTTTAGTTGAATATCATAATGTTATGTTTCTTATTCTAAAAAATAAATGTAAGTCAAAAGAATACATGGAAATTTAAATATTATTTTATTAATACTTACCTCATGCTCTAATTTAATGAAACTAGGCAAGTTAAAGATCTACCAACCACCAATCGCAAATCCTAACCAGGATCACATAAAGTGCACCTCATATCTAGTTACCCTAGTGAAGGTAGGGAAAATTCTTTATTTGTAATTTACATTCCCTTAGATATTTTACTTACCTGATTAAAATATAAATTATTAAATAAATAAAATAAAAATATTATGATTAAAATATTAAGGATCTCCCTAATTTTCATCCTCTTCAAGGATCAATGGAAGTAGTTATAGCTCCATCATAAGAGGTATATGGTCAAATGATCTTGTTCAAGATGGTAAGGCTTGATCTTACTTCAAAATTTCTTTCTTAGGAATGAACATTACTAGCTTGAAAACTTGGAAGGATTAATCATCATAGAAAATATAGTTAAGGATCTCGATAAAGAAGGATGTTAATCCATCTTCATTAGTCATTGTACCATAATAGGTAAATAGTGGTTCTTGAGGAGTTCTATTCATCAACATCACATGTTCTTGAATTCTAGGGTTTTACTTATCCATTGAAGATTCGAGGTAAGTGGAATATTCATTGGCCAATGGAATTGAAAGGTAAAATTATGGGAATATATTAATCAAATTGGATTCATTTTGTAAGGGTTCTTTTACACATCAATATTTTAATAATTGATAAACACTACTTCCAAATTTTTCTATTGAAGACTACACAGAACATAAATGGCACTGTATTGATATCAATATTGGTTAGGAATAACTTATTCTTTAAAATTTCTTCTATTTTATTGATCAAGTATACCACTTAACAATGTGTAACATCTTAACATGTTGATTTGGAAATTAAATATATGTTGATCATACATACACATATTTTTTATAACTAAATTTTAAATATCAATGTCAAGGCTATCTAGATTCTTTAACCATTCTTTCTTCCCCATGCTTTAATGTTCTAGAATTATAAATATCATATCTTCTATTTTTCATTTAAATCTTTAAACTAATTTAAACTTGGCTTCTATATAAAATATCACACAACCATCCATGTTGTGATTTTTCCAATAGGCTAATTTGTATGGCTTGGAAGAAGAGCATACACTAGAATCTTTTTTCTTGTAAACACTTTTGTATTTTAACTTTTTAAAAATTGGGTTGCAATTGGTATAAGAAGTTCCATTGAAAGATTTCTTGTGGGCATAAACCATCAACATTCAAATCGTGTAAATCTACCATGATGTATGAGTATCAATACTCATGTCAATCCAAAGCCCATGGTGCTCATAGTAGATGTTTTTTACTAGTTTAGAACCTTTCAAGCATATTGTAGTTTGCTACTTTCTTTCTTATTGTTGGATTTTCTCACAAGCTATTTATACTAATGGATAAAATACATCTTATAAAATTAATATTATGATTCTTCATAATATAATGTAGCATGATCTAGTTGTAGCTTGAATTGATGTACATCTTATTAACTCTAGTTCACCAACTAATTCTTCAATTTATCGCTTAATTTATGGATTAGTAAAATTCACCTACATTACCTAGACTCTTTAATATCCTTTATATTTCCTTAAGATGCTAACTCTCACAGTGTAACTAATGATACTTTAAAGGTTAGTCATCTAAGAATTACTAGCAATATAGGCTAAGCATCTCATGCTATAACCCAAGATGACCTAAGACATTAGATCTGTGATTCCTAACAATTAAATTGTTAGACATGGTTAGTTAGTCTAATTTATGTCTTTTTAAGGCACATTTATGGTATTTCCTAAGTATTGGATACCCAAATGATGAATCTAACCTCAACATTGAGTTCAAAAGGTTGAAAAATATTAGAAATTACTATTCATATGTTAAAAATTGATGAAAAACTTTTTAGTTACTCAAAGGTAGGGAATGATGGTGCCAGTTGACACCATTGGCTACCAAGGAAGGTAAGTAATGACAATGCCAATAGACATCATTAATTATTGGTAAATTCATTAAATCTTAGTGTTGGCATACACTGTTGACTAGAGGAGAGGTTAGGAAATCATAACATCAGTGGTGCTCATGGTCATCATGGACTACCAAAAAGACCACCATATTGTGTGGTCTAGGTGAAGAAAAGGATCATGTATGTGGTATGAGTGGTAGTTGGGGTAAGGATAGTAATAGCCATGATGCAAGGAATAGAGTGAATGGGAGAAATGTCTATGGTGGAGAAGAAATGGAAAAAATGCTAATAGGTAGTGAACACATAGTCACAGAGTAGGAATAATGCAAGTAGGAAGTAGAGTGTAATAGGAAGGTAGTTAGAGCATGATGAGGCTAGGGATGTTGATCACTATGTGGTAGTAATGTCAAGCATGATGGAAACAACAAGCAAAGAGGTAGCAACAATGGAAGAAAGGAAGTGTAGTAACAGTAGGTGATAGGGAAGATGTGGATGAGGGTTTTCCTAAGGCTATGAAATCCTTGTAAGGACTACACAACCCTATGTATGGCTACATGGTGCTTTCTAGGGGCCTCATGGCCTAAAAAATTCTTTTTTAATTTTTTAAATATACATTTTTTTATTTTTATATAAGTATAGACATATAAAAAATTAAGTAGTTCGACATACTAGCTAGGTGAAGGATGTGTAAGAGTTAGATTTGTTAACTGGAATGTCATGGATTTAATTCTATGCCTTGAGTATTAACAATAGTTTTTTTAACTTTTTAGTATTAATGTATTCCATCCTACCATTTTAGGTAAAGGTAAGGATGATGTATGTGGCATGAATGGTAGTTGGAGTAAGGATAGTAACAACTGTGATGGTAGTGATTAAATAAATTATGTAGGTCATGCAAGGGATAGGGTGAATGGCAAAAATGGCTATGGTGGAGAATGGTAGAAATGATAATAGGTAGAGAACACATGATCATAGAGTAGGAATAACACAGGAAGGAATCATAGTGCAATAAGAATGTAACTAGAGCATGATGAGGCCAAGGATTTTGATCAGTATGTGGTAGTGATGGAAAGCATGGATGGCAACAGTAGGTGAGGAGGTAGAAACTATATAAGAGAGGTGGTGTAGCAATGGTAGGTGAAAGAGAATATGTGGATGAGGGTTTTTGTGAGGATATGTAATCCTTGTAATGACTACATAGCCCTATATAGGACTACATGGTGCTTTCCAAGGGCCTCATGGTAAAAGGAAAGAAGATTTTTTTGATTTTTAAATATATTTTTATTTTTATTTTTATTATTATGTAAGTGTAGAGGTATAAATTATTAAGTAGTTTGATGTACTAGCTAGGTGACTGATGTTTAAGAGTTAGATTTGATAATTGGAAGGCCATGAATTTAATTCCATGACTTGAGTATTGACAATATTTTTTTTAACTTTTCAGTATTAATTGATTCCATCCTACCTTGATAGTTAATATGGTGGTTCAGCAAATGATTCAATAAAACTTCAATTTGGCTAAGAAAAGGTTCTAGGTTCAATTTCCATCCCTAAAATTCTAAATTTTTAAATAATAATAATAATGTTTTATTTATTTTGTTAATGCATGCATAATGTGAAAATTTCACAATGATAACTCCCATAGCATAACATTGATCATGAAGAAATTTGTAATGTTAGAATTCCCTTGATAAGTACTATGCATTCAACATGGTTTCAAGGTCTAAAAAGTAAATTTTATCTTTAGCATTTGATAGGACAAAACAAGCCCATTCTATGAAATTAACATTACTAAGTTGATGTATGGGTGAACTAAGAACTTCTAAGATGATTTGGATTCAATTATAACCAACTCTTGGATAGAAATGTAACATATATATCATATAATTTCACATGTGTGATGTAGGCCTATTCTTTCGAATCATGGTTATACCATAGTGAGGTACTAAGGAGAGGATTATCAAAGTAAGACATCATAACATTAGCCACTGAGTATCGATTTCCCTATAGATCTCATAATAATAATCCTTACTAGTTAAGTAGGGATCAGACAATCTTATGACTAGGTTATATCCCTTAAGCTTACCAATGCATAGGTCTTTGGTAGATATGAGTAATGCCAAATTACAAGAGTAATATATTTTAGTGATAATAAGTTTCAAGCAAGACAAGATTAACTTAGGCCATGGTTACTAACCTTTTAAAAAAATTAACAATGACCTTCATCAAATAACATTCTAGCAATATTACAAAATCGATAAGAGTTATCTAGACCAATCTATCCTTATCTTACCAGTACCTCTTGCAATAGATAAACCTTATTAAGATGTAATTGGATCTCATGGTTCCTAATATCTATGAAGGAATCTTGTTAATTGGTGGGATCTATCTTAAGCATGATGCATGTTTTTGGGCTTCTTTTAGATGTATGGTCTTGGAGTCCATTGTAAATAAAAATTCACTAGAAGGATATCTCCTAGATAACATGAATTATTTTGGATGCATGATGCATATAATAGCAATCCATGACTTACACTATGTCATGGCTCCATGGTTCATCATTGTGTTATAGTTGGCACTTGATTCTAATTAGCCCTTGAATCATTGTTTTCTTTGATACCAAACATAACATCCGAATCCTAGATGTTGTGGAAAACATCAAATATACATTATATTTGACATTATACATAAAGAAGATAACACAAAAAACATCAAAGATGCATAACATTTGACATTATGTGTAAAGAAAATAACATGGAAAATACATAAGAAATTGAAAAGAATGCTTTATTAACATGGAATAATGGGTCATGCTCTAATTATTTATTTGGGTTATTTTCCTTTGTATCTATCCCTTAGAGGTTATCCAACACTACCACCATGGTTATACCTTCAACTAACTAGAAGGAATGGCCAGTTACCTTCTTGTCCTACTCCACCTGATACTTGATACTTGCCTTTACCAAGTTTGCAACTACATGGTAATATGACCTCTAATTCCTAGGTATAAATAACTTAGATCAAATACCAAATATCACCTTGAGAGACATGCTCATTATCACAATGTGCCCTTTTGAGTCTTAATTTGAACTTACCCTTTGAGATTTTATTATAATAAGTATGATGCTTGTTATAAATAGACACCATCTTTGTTATATAGTGACATCATTTAGAAGTGAAAATGTGATACTAGAACTAGTGAAACTAATAATATAAATTTCATGAGCATGATTTTCTTCTAATATAATATTTGAATTGAAATCAAGCTATCATGATAATCTATTTCTCATATTATACACTAAGTATGGTGTGTGCTAGTCTTTATGCTTAATTAGCTAATGGTAGTAAATGATGTTACTTTAATTATTTCTATTTCCTATCTTATGAGATTTATTATTGGATATGACTAATTTATATATTGTGGATTGCATGCTAGCATGTGATTTTACAAGTCAAAGTGCTCCCTTGAATAAGCCTTTGATCCATGGTCCTTATCCTTGGTGGATTAGGAAAGGTACAAAAATATCTTCCTTAGTAATACTAACATATTTTTATAAGTTATTTTAATTCTTGATATAGTTCAAAAAGTTGAATGGCCTCATGCCTAAAGGCTATATGACCATTCTGTATGTTTTTCTAGATTATAGAAGATTTGGTATTTGGTGTTATTATTATTATGAACTTTTGACATTAATCATGGCTATATGTATTATGAATTCCTATGTACTCAAACATTATATATGATGAACTATGATAGTGTAGCATCTATTTGCTATTTTCTTATGAAATAGAATAGTGGGTGTTGGTAGATTTCTGCAACTAAGGTTTATATCTTTAGATTTTATATTAATGGATAGGATTTATCTTACATAATAGAGATATATATGATACACAATTCATAGTTATAGGTTTGACTACATGCTTTAGTCATCATCATTATTTTTCATGCTTTTGTTAATATAATTTTAAAATGTTACTATTCCTAATCATATAGAGATATTTGATATATAGTATTTCATCTTTCATGTAGTTGTTTAGATTAGATACTTTTTATCATCTTGAACTTTCATATTATGATGTGATATGTAAATATCTTATGCTTATAATAGTCAGTACAATTTTTTATGGTGCCATTTCTTAATCATGACTCATACATTCTCTTTTCAATAATTATGTACATATATATCTTTATCTCATTTATCAGCTTTTCTTTTATGCTTCATTAATTTGAATATTTGAGTTTTATTCTTAGAAAATTGTCATGATCTAGGATTTATGAAGTTAGATAGATGTAATGTCTTCTTATCATAGGATAGATAGCAGAGTGTTACATTAAAATAATTAATGAATATGTATATTAAACTTAGCTAGTTAACCATAGGACTACTAGGTCATAACAATAAATAGGTTACCAAAAATATTCATAACAAAACATGATATGTTAATATAATAGAATTTTTAATATTATTCTATGCTTTAGCAATACTATGATATTCAAGAAACTAAAGAAAAAATTTAAAAAATAGTCAAAATATTCTTCATTAAGAATGGATAAGTAAAAATTACATAAGAATACAAGATTATGAACACATAAGTGACAAGATAACAAGACCTAGGAATTACCTGGTCTTTTCATACTTAATCACACATCACTCAATGATAGTTGCAAAGAAAAAAAAATCTCCAACCCTCTGAATCCTAAGCTTAACTTAATAAGATGAAAAAAATTACGTAAGAGAGTTCACATACTGCCTTAAGAAACTTGTATAATTATCTTAAGATATCTTAAACGTAAGAAAAAAATTAATTCTAGCTAAAATGCCCCAATTACATTACTTATATAGCCTTATATAGATTTTCATTTGAACCCTTATTCAATTCAAAATTCAAATCATTTTTAAAAACCTTTTAGCCACATGTTGCAAGCTAATAAAAGTTATATCTTCTCTCATCTATGACCTTTTGTGAGATCCACCTTTATCATAATCCTACTTGAGCTAAACACTTAAGAATAATATGTTTCTTAGTATGAGCTCACTATTAGTCATACAACATTGTAATTTGGTAATTAGTCTAAAACCTCAAATTTCATAAAGCAACTCCTTAACAATGTGGATGGCTATGGCTCACATCCTTCAAAGCTAGTTATAGCCTTCTATGAGTCATATGTATCTCACACTAAGTTTTGAGCTAACTACAAGTCATTTTGCATCATACTTAGCTTGTAATCCTTTATTGTAACTAACTTTAGGTAGCACTCAGTCGCAACTATCTACCCAACTTAGATAATGATCTTTAGTGAAATTGAAACATGACATCAAGCCTCTTATAACTCCTATAGCAAACATAAAAAAATGCAAGTTAGGATGGAATAATTTTGTACACCAACTATCCCATCCTAATAAAATTAAACTTAAGTAAACAAATATTTTGGGGTAGTGGTGATACCCTATACAATTAATTAGGTCCCATCAACTCATACAACATCAACAACATTTTAATCCTTCTGATGGACTAGATACCCAAATATACTTACTCCCTTTATTCTTGAAAACTTCCTCCTCCTCAAGACAATTGTCTTCCTCTTCTTGGGAGACTTAGGATTAATAATAGTAATCTTCAACTTTTCTTCCTACTTTCCAATGTTTTATCATCACTTAGCCCATAATATTAAAAAAAATCTATAGCATTAAACATAAAATAAATGCCAACATTATTAGGCTTTAGCATCTTAAATGCATTGTCATTGATTTTGGTCGTAATTTTAAAAGGCCTTATCTTCTTGACTTTAAACTTAGAGAAAATTACCTCCCTCGACTTCTTCTTATTTAAATGGATCTAAAAAAGATTAACCTTAAATTTAGGCTTTATCTTACCCTCATTATTTATTTAAAATTCTTATTCAGCCTTTTTCATCAACTATTCCCTTACTTGGAAATGAAAATCCTAGTTTTCTTTAAAAATTTAGCATTTAATTTTGTCTTTTCATAAAAATACATTAAATCATCCAACATTATAAGAATGTAATCATAATTTGATTTAGAATAATTCCTACCAATTTTGAATAAAATGCATTATCATGGGAAAATTTGATGTGAAATAATAAAGTTTCCTAATGGGTGGATTAATCATATAATTGTCTCAAGATTTCTAATAATGACTTATTTACCAATTTATTTTACCCATCAAAATGAGAATTTATATGAATTTGAAAATTTTATTTTTATTTTCAAAATCCTTAAAAAATATATACAAAAATATCTAGTAAATTTAAAATTTCTATTACTTACAATACTCAATGAAATGTCATGCAATTTCACAACATGCTAGAAAAGCAAATCTACCAAATCAGATGCATCAATATTTTTTTAGAAGAAATAAAATGTTCAATGTTGGTAAATCTATCAACCAAAATAAAAATTGAATCATTTCCTTTGTTATTTGAAATCCCATCAACAAAATTTATTTACATAGTTTTGTATGGTAATCTAGAAATACGCAATGTTAAATAGTGACACTCCAATCTCTTTCCCTATTTGAATTTCTAAAATTTTAATCAATTATTCACAAATTTAGATATTTTAGTAAACATACATGGATAATATTAGCTTCTTCCCATATGCTAAATGGTTTTTCCTCTCCCTATATAACCTACCATACCTTCATAATTCTTTTCTAAGAAAATCCTATACCTAAAATCACATTTGAGTAAATATAGGTTTCCCTTTTCAAACAGAATATCACTTGAAATGAGGTAATTTCTCCATTAATTAACTCTTTGAATGAAATCCCCTTCTAAATCCTTCCAAACCTATATAAGTAAGTAAAATTACTCATACCTTCTACTAGTGTTGCATTGAAGTTCATAACATACATTCTAGACAATGCATAAGCCACTACACTACTCTTTTTACTTATTTGCTTTAAAATAAGATTTAATTTTTGGAATTATAATAGTCATTTAATGTGTTTGGAATTCAATTTCATTTAAAAATCTAGAAATTATGAGGCTTTGTGATCATTCTTTAATAAAATATTTTTGGATAACAAATAATATCTCTAATGTTTGAAGGCTTGGAGAATTGCATATAATTCTTTATCATAAGCACTATATTTATGACTTCATTCATTAATGATTTTAGAAAATAAGACAATAGGACTACGTTCTTAGGATAATATCTCTCTAATTACAAGTTCACTTTCATTCATCTACACTTAAAAAAACTTTTTGAAATCTAAAATTGAGACCACTAGTTCACTTGCAATCTTCTCATTCAACAAGTCAAAACTTCCTTCAATTTTATCATTCCATATAAATTTTTAATTATTCTTAAATAAATAAAATATTGATCATGAAATTTTATTTAACTTCCTAATAAATCTCTTATAAAAACATGCCAAATCAAGAAAAGAATGTAGTTCATAAAAAAATTTTGGAACTGGGCACTCCTTTATTACATTCAACTTGGTTTTCTTCATATTCATTTAAATTTTGAAAATTATATGTTTCAAATATATTTTCTCCTCTTCATAAAATGAATTTGATTCTTGAAAGTGAGGAATCAAGGATTCATGGTTTAATTTACATTTGGTTACATAAGTATATGCAAAGATTGGATATGGGTTTGTAGGTGGGGATGTGAATTAAAATAATAATAAAATATGTAAATTATTTTTTTTTTACATTTTAATTTTATCAAATATTATTTTAATTTAAAAATATCAAATAAGAGTCCTACACACTTCTTTTCGTGCTCCTACTTCGAGATGTAAAAATTTTCTAGGATTCATAAATCCCCAATGCATAGGTAATCTCCCTATTCATAAAATGATATTTTTTAATGTTAATAAAAAATGTATTCTCTCTCCAAAAATAAATTAAATATGAATTCATTAAGGAATGATTTCTCACTTGTTTATTTTTCATTGAAATTAAATCACAAATTTCATTATATCTAACCATTGACCATACATTCTTAGCATCATTAAATTTAGTACCATTATCAAAATCCAAGGCCTTCCAAGGATTTTGTCAATATAATAAACTATCAATATATCCCAAATAACTTGATTAATGAAAATAAATATTTTATATTTCAAAACATATTATTCCCTTAAATCTTCAATATAAACTCTTGATACCTAATGCATATTGTATGATCTAGAATGAAGATGAGTTACTAAGCCTAATCTAGGAATAGTCCTAGAAGAAATAACATTCTTTTAATCACCCTCATCAATAAAAATATGAACACATGTCTTAATCTTGATACATCTAGCCCAAATTCTAAAAAAAAATTTCCTAGAAGGATTATCCTTTACATATACATTACACATGAATAAATTTATTTCATCCACATCCTCAATTTCAGAAATATTAGAATTACCTCTAGGATAAGCTATATGTGATGACTTTTTCTCCATGATTTAGAATTTCTTTTCCCTGATGACCTCTTAAAGAAAAAACTTCCATATCATATTTCCCATTTTCTCACACCTTAAGAATCAAACCTTAGAAGAATTATTGTCCTTGAAATTCATATCTTTATTATTTTAATTCTCGTTGATTTTATCCTTTTCCTTCTTCTTCTAATTCTTCTTATCTTTGTAGATTTATTTAGCCTTTGATTTGGATTTTGATCTCTTCTCAAATTTAAAACACTTATGTTTCCTTTTTTCTTGTCTTTTTTCTTTGATTTTAAAGTTAATAACTTTTTTGTAGCCTTCAATGCTAGATCATAGGCATCATCTAGGTTTGAGGATCATAAAATGAGAGTTCCTATATGTAATTCATCTTTAAAATTTTAAGGAAGATAGAATCCTACTCATACACATCCCAACCAACCTTGTATTAATAGAAAAATTAACAAAACATAAGATAGATGTATTTCACATCCTTATCATCTTGTCTTAAGTGTTTTAGCTTCATGATGGCATCTTTTCATTTCTTATATTACACATACTTTTTCCTTAACATGTATTACATTAAGGATAATTATCTTATATTACATCTTTTTTGTCACGAAGAAAGAGTAACTTTCATTTTCCACCATATAAAAATCATATTCATCAACTTAAATTTAGCAATTGATACTCTAAGATGATTATGTTACATCTCATTCTTGGATGTCATAACAAACATCAAACATCTATAACAATCAATATTAACGATGAAGAATACAAAAGAGAAAATGCAAGAAAAAATGAAAACAATGATTTATTAATATAGAAAAATGTATCTTCATCATGATCTAAGGATTTCTTAAGGTTATATTTCTTGAGCATCTATCCCTTAAAGACAATCCAACACTACTACCATGGTTAGGCATGTAACTAACCAAAAGGAAGGGCCAATCATATTGCTATCCCACTTCACCTAGTACATGTTACTTGCATTTACTAGTTTCATGAATCCATGCTAATATTACCTATAATTTCTATGTATAAATACCTTAGGTCCAACTGTCAAATATCATTTTAAGAGATATTCCCATTATTATAATGTGCCCTTTTAGGTCATAATTACAACTTACCCTTCTAGATCTTAATTACAACATTTGTTACAAAGCAGTACCATCTTTGTTGTGGAATTGTATCATTTGGGAATAGGAACATGATAATATATCCACATTTACCTTATTGTGTCCTTAAACTAATTGACAATAACAATATTTCTTTAACTCTAGTATTTCCTCCATGGTTCTATCCTCTAATGTTTTGATTTTAACTTTTGAATTAAGGTTGAATATCCTAATATTATTTTGCTAATTTTGAAAATAAAATATAAGTCAGAAAAATGTATGAGAATTAGATCATTATTTATCAATACCTTCCTTCATCTATTTGTAATGAAAAGAATTGAATTAAAGATCTATTAACCACCAATTACCAATCCTAACTAGGATCATACAAAGTACAACTTATATCTAGTTACACAAGTGAAGATAGGGCAAATCCTTCCTTCATTACTTATATTAATCTAATTTTTTTCTTATCTAATCAAAATATAAATTAAATAATGAAGGAAAATAAGATAATCATAAGTAAAAATAAGATTAAGAAACTTCTAAGTCTTAATTAACATCAAGGATCAATGAAAGCAAGTATAGATTTACCATAAGGACTATATGGTCAAATTGCATTGTTTAGGATGGAAAGACTTGATCATGATCCTTAATTTCTTTCTTAAGGATTAACTTCAATAACTTGCTAACTTGGAAGAATCAGGTATCATATCAAATATAATATAGGATCTTGATGAAGAATAATGTTAACTCATCTTTCTTAGTCATGGAAGAGTAATTGGTAAATCATGATTCTTAATGAAGATGGTTTATCAACAACATCTATTTTCAAATTCTAAGTTTCACTTCTCTACTCAAGGCTTGAAGTAGGTGGAATATGCACTAGCCAATGGGACTGTATGATGGACTGACAAAAATATCTTTCTCAAATATCATTCCCTTTTTAAGAGTGAAAAACCTTAAAGAAAATTCATGTTGTAAGGAAGTAAGCCTTATGGACAAATTTTGATTGTACTTTTCATCAAATTCAATAGCAAAAATAAATTTCTTTATTTCCCTTTAAGAAAATCATATTGTTATCCTATTTTGTCAAAAACCTAGAGTAATGTTAGTGTGTGAAATGTAATTTAGGATCCATATTATCAAAAATGTTGTGAATTACATCAAGCTAGCATATTTGAGTCCATATTTACATAAATGCTACCAATTATGGGAAAAAATGTCAAAAATGTTGTCCTTATCAATCCCAACATGTATAAAAAAATTGTTGTAGTTTTGGCCAATATGGATAGTAAAATATGCTACGTAAGTGCCCAACTAACTTTCCAGAACTAAATCAATGGAGAAATAGCAAATCATGACCAATTTAAATAAAATTCACCACCATTTTGAGGAATTTCTAGCACATACAAGACTTGTTGACATAGAGAGAATTTGGAGACCTTTTGGAGCCTTCCTCCCTAGCATTGATCATTATGAGCAAAGAGAGCTTATTGCAACCATCATCCAAAAGAAAATAGATCAAGCCAAAAGTATTCGAAATAGTTGCAAAACATACCCTTCCTACCCATGCATTAGATCTTCAATGGTGATTAAGAGAGATCTATGGAATTTTATATACTTAGAATTTGAAAGCTAGTTAATGTATCATTTGAACCTATATTTCACAATATATTATAGTATTAATATAAATTTTGTACTTATTTTGGTCATATCCTTTCTTGTTATTTCAATATTATCTCTCAATTCTCATATATCTCATGTTGGATCTATCATTCACTCATTTTCCCATCTATTTTTACTTATTTTATCTCAATAATAGACTCCTAAGTCCTTAGGTAATCAACAAGGCCACCCATGGTACCTCAGATCCTTTTCAAGACCCATGGATCTTGAGGTAAAAATATTCTTCATAGATCTATTGTATTTTTAGTATAACTCCTATTACATGGAAGATTATTTATTTTTCTTATTAATTAATTCTCTTTTGAATTAGTGCATGTGAAATAATACCCCTTTTGAATTGCTATGATTTTTTCTTGATGGGTTAACACCTATTACATGACAAAGTATTAAGTTTTCTTGTGGCAACACAATCATGCAAATGATACCTAATACAACATTTCATGCATTAGATCAAATAGTGGATTAGAGAAAGGGTTGAACTATTACTAAGAAGGCCATTATGTTAGAACATATGGTGATGATAGATTTGGAAAAACAAATTAAAGAAGTTAATAACAAATTGTCATCTTTATCTATGCCTTCCAATACTATTGTGTAGGAAAAATCTTTCCAATATCAAAAGCAAGAATCATCAATTTGTATTAATTAAGGAAATAATAACACTAGCCAACCTTAAGCTAGAGGTATGGATTTTCCTTATTCTTGTGTAATTTTTAAGTAGATTGCCCATGATTTTCATATTTTTTTCATTTATTAAAGAACTAAATAATGTTATAGAAAGTCAAGGAGTATAAGGAAAAGGCTCAAGTTTACAAGGTAGGGGATGGAATTCTAATCAAAACTACAATTACCATTTACATCCTCCATTTTTTTTCATATTATGAAATTTATAACGATAATTTTATCTAATCTTAGAAATCTAACCAAAATCATGAGTCTCAACAATAGATGCTACAACAAAATGAGGGTTTACAACATACTTTGCAATAACAAAATGATTAATAATTAAGCTGATGCAAGACTTACAAGCTAAGGATATATTACCAACACAAACAAAAATAAATCCTAAGTATTAATGGAGATAAGAATTGCATATGGTTTTTTCAAGTAAAATGGATCAATGTAATGTGATTACTAGAACTAAAAGAATTACAAATTTTCAAATTCCCTTTAAAAGGTCTATTAATAACAGAGAATTAGATTATAAATATGAATGAATCTTTGCATGGTAGCTTCCTCTGAAGGAAGGGCCTACTAAAATAATTTCTGTAGATGAACTTAATGACTCTTCTTCATCATAGGTACATTTTCCTCATAGGTTAGAATTAAATTAGGTAGATGATTAGCAACTAGAAAACCTCTTCAAAGATGTCATCTTACATGTTCCCTTGTTGAAATCCATTAAAGATTCTCCTCAATATGATAAATATATTAAGGAACATTGTTATATGAAGAAGAAAATTAGAATACCCAAGAATGTTATCCTTGGTGAGAATATCATAAATATTTTGAAGACTAGGATCGCTAAAAAGGCAACATATCTAGGTAGTCCTCAGATTTCTTGCATGATTCATAATAAGAAGTTTCATCATGTGTTTGTCAATCTAGGGGCTATTTTACATATTATATCATTTCATATTTATCATTCAATGGGTTATGATTATATTATAGCTATTAATATTACTATCTCTTTGGCAGATGGATCTACTATTTATCCAAAAGGTATTGTTTAGGATATTTTGATAGAAGTGGATAAAGACTTGTACCCTACTAATTTCAATGTACTAGATTATTATATATATTCTTTGAATAATATTTATCCTCTTATTTTAGGTAGGCTTTTGTTGATAAAAATGGATGTGATTATCTATATCAAAACTAGCTTGATGACCTTAACATTTGGAAATATTAGATTTCTAGTTGGTCTATATAGTCTTAACAATTAATTCCAGTTTGATTAACTTAATATGGTTAATCTTTCTGTACAAGAATGCTTTCCTCTAAATTATGTGGTTGTGATGAGGCATATTATATACTAACACTAGAAGGGTACAAAGACATAACCATGGATCTACAAAGATAGCTCCTATGTACTCATGTGGAACATGACTTGGATGCTAAGGATCTATTTAAACTATAGAATTGATCTTCCATGGTGAGTGATGATGAGCTAAATTTTGATTTAAAGGAACTTTCTTCTCACCTAAAATATATTTATGCTAAGTAGAATAAACCATTAATTATTAGTTTGATTTTAACCACTAATTAAGAGAAGAGATTGACTCAGGTTTTAACGAATTCTCTTAGGGATTTTTCTTGGTTACATTTGGATCTTAAACAAGGGATTTCTCCATCCATTATTGAGCATCATATCAATTTGGAGGCTAAGGCTAGACAATGATAACAACCATGTAGAATCCTAAACCCATCCTTGAAGCAAGCAATAAAAGATGAACTTATGAAATTATTTCAAGTAGGTATTACTTATTTGATTTCTAATTTTGATTGGATTACCCCTATTATAGTGGTGCCTAAAGAGCTATGTAAGTGATGTGTTTGTATTGATTTTCATGAATTTAAAAATTGGACATGTTAGAACCACTTTTCATGCCCATATTTAGATCAAGTTCTACATAAGCTTCAAGGGCATGAATTTTATTCTTTTATTGATGGATTTAGTAGTTATAATATTATTTCTATTACCCTTTAAGATTAACATAAAATAGCATTTACCACACTATTCAGGACTTTTTCTTTTCAAAACATGCCCTTCAATCTATGTTTCAAAGGGCTATGACATCTATTTTTGTAAATATGATTAATTCATATCTTAAGATTTTTAATAGATGATATTTTAGTCTACAATAATTCATTCTCTAATGCTTTATATTATATTGAATTAGTCTTGCATATGTGCATTAACTAAGGTCTTAGATTATGTTGCGAAAAATGTTATTTCATGGTCGCTTCTAGTGTTGTGTTATGCCACATTGTGAGTAGGAGGAAAATCTAGATAGATCATAATAAAATAATGATTATCCCCCATCTTACTCCTCCCATGAATGTTAAAGATTTACATGCATTTTTGGAACATGCTAGTTTCTATAGATGATTCATCAAGGATTTTTCATTAATTATTCAATCCTTGGTGAAACTAGTATAAAAAGATGTTTTTTTTAAATGAATTAAAGATTTCAAGAATGCATTTGAAATTCTAAGAGCTAAGCTTTCTTCAATACCAATTTTACATGAACCTAATTGGAATAAGGACTTCACAATTATGATGGATGCCTCATACTTTGCAATTTGAATAGTATTGGATTAGCATAAAGATAATGATCCATATGTTGTTTATTTTATTTCTAAGATACTAATTTCTACTCACATTAATTATACTACTACAGAGAAGGAGATGTTGGTAGTTTTATGTACCTTAGAAAAATTCCAACATTATTTAATTGGTTTTTATACTGTAGTTTTTACTAATCATGCCACTATTAATTATCTAAATAATAAACAAATGGAAAGTCCCAAGTTAATTTGTTGGTGTTCTTTTCTGAATTTTTTTTTTGTTGATTCATGATAAGAAAGTATTTGAGAATATAATGGCAGATCATTTATCTAGATTGGAACAAAATTCAGGTTTGGAAAAATATTACATATTTAATGATGCATTTCCTAATGAGTAGCTATTCACTTATTGGGCTATGGTTATTATCCCTAAACTTAATGATCGTTGATACAAAGATATTCCTAATTACCTAGCTATATGAAAATTACCAAAGTCTTGTACTAAGGAATAGAAATAGGCCTTAGTAATCAAGGCATAGTACTTCATTTTGGAAGACCCAATCATGTACAAGATTTGGAAGGATTAGATCATATGACAATATCTACTTGAACAAGAACAAGAAGTGGTAATTTCTATGAATCATGATGGATTTTTTGGAGGCCACTTTGTAGGTAAGAAAACTTCATAAAAAATCCTCCATGCTAGTTATTATGATATCACCTTGATCATGGATACTTATACATATTTTAACCAATGTGAATAATGCCAACAAATGAAAGGACTCACAAGATGCTAAGACATGCCATTGATACCAACATTAGTGGAGTGTAAGCCCTTCAATTACTAGGGGCATTAATTTCATGGATCTTTTTTCCTTAAGAAATTCATGTAAGTACATCATAGTTTCCTTTGATTATATTACTAAACAGATCTTGGCAAAAGCAACTAGACATGTTGATGCAAAAATAGTAGGAGTAACATTGTCCAAAACCCCAAGGAATTCCATTAGATCTAGTGGATCTAAAGTAAAAGACCTAGGGAATATGCCCTTAAGTAAGCATAACAAACCTTTTGATACTTAGAAGGGGATGTGCAATACAATAGCTTCATAATAAGAGAGACTACACCTCTAGGAGAACCTCCAAACTTCAAATGAGGACCTAGAGAACAAGTACACATGAATCCTTATGGACATAATTGGTGGATGGAAAGACAATGTATCTACAAGGGACATCTTATTCCTACACCCTTTATGTTCTGGTACAATGTTCGACAAGGTACTACACCAAAACTATCTAATTTTTGCTAGCTATGTATCTACACAACAGTAGAATCAAGGCCATGTAGTTGTTTAAGTGAGGGTAAGTATGAAGTGGACTAATAGGGGAAGCAATAGGAGGAATTCCTACTATTGGCTTGGTACTACCAAGATAGGATGAATTTTCTAATACTTAAGGGCCACTCAAGGGTACCTTAGGATGTTCCATGGTTCCTGAACCATGGGGAGGAATCAAGGGAACCACTACCCTAAGACCTCTCTAATAATCCTTCCCTACAAAAAAGAAATAACATCCTTAGAGTGGAGCCTAGGATAAGCTTTAAGAGTATACTTCAAGAATGGGTTTGGAACTCCATCAATTTTGGAAAGTCTCTTAATTCAACTAATGCCAAGCTTGAAGGAAGGTACAAATCCAAACACTTCATATGTCCTTCCATCCAAGGCCTTGCATGAAATGAAAAGGGCATTTTAAGAAATCCAAAAACTTTTCCTACTCTATGATAAGAGGGATAAGTCGAACCCAAAGGACCAACGTCTCTAAGGAATCCCCCAAATCTATCCATTAATTAGGTTTAGAAACTTGTCTTTCTTCATAGATTTATACCTATGCAAGAAGTTGTGTTCTTCTTTCACAAGTCTAGGAAAGTCCCATCATGAATGAATGAGTTCTTGGCATCCATTGATTTTTTTTTACATGAATTTTCAAGGTTCACCAGGACCATTTTCATGACTATTGATGGACTTGAAAAACCATATCTAAAAGAAAGAACATTCTTCAAAAGAGCCATGCCTCAACAAGAAACTCAAGCTTGATAGAACCCTAGGTTCTACTTCTAGCATCAAGATCCATAAGGTCTTACAGGTCCAACTATCTATGTATTAGATTACCATGTATATACCATTGACATATCTTCTTTTTACACATCAACATCTATTTAGGCTTGTAGAAAGGAAATTGAGCATGATTCCCCTTCAAAACAAGGTACAAAGGTAGATCCCTTAAATCATACCTTGTTGTCCACAGATGCACTAGCACTACAATCCATGTTTTCATCATCCAACATGATATCCCATATTCATAGAAAGATAGAAGATCCAAATTTTTTTAAAAAAACCTCTTCAAGATACTATCCTTGAATTTGAACATTGTCCATCAATGGCATCCATTGAACATGTCAAGCATCAAGATTAGTTGCCCAAATCCTTGAACAAATGTAGGATGGATTGTGAAGCCAATCTCAAGACCATCCTCCTTACACACATTTTATGTCAACCACTATCACATGGTCCATTACAATCACTCTATCTTGTTTATAGGGAAGTATCAATTCCACTGGCATGAAAGCATCATTTTATGAATTCTTTGTTTACAAAATCAAGTTGAATGAAATTCTACCAAATTTATCATGTTATAACCATTTTTCATTATGTATCCTTCACCCCATGAAACCTAAGGCAAAACATCATTATAAATGTGAAGATTGTAAACCAAAATGGGAACTCTCATGTATTTCATGCTTTTAGAACTAAAAATTGTCTTATAAGTGATCAAAGCCTCATCCCCCAAGTGGAAAAATTCATCATACTATAGATATTTGGGCTTGGGGGGTTAAATGCCTTTCAGGATGTCAAAATTGGCAATCTCATGGGTTTCATGTAGGGTATATACTTTTCTACACTAGAAACACTTGCAAGAGGGTAGATCTCACCTGACCCTAGTGTGGAAATATGTGGATCACGTATTCCTAGTATGGAAGGATAGAGCTCAGCATGGAGGAATATGAAAACTTCACCCTGAGTGTGGAAACTGCATGCCCAATGTGGAGACTACATGAAGCTAGTGTAGAAGCCACATGCACTAGATTTCAACATTCCATGTGCTTTAGCATTGACAAGCATTGACCATGCACTCTAGCAAGTATGGAAGAAGGCCTAGCATAAAGGTCTACCTCCAGCATGGATGGTGTGCCCCCATTACTATTTATAGTAAATAGAATGGCCATGGGGGTAGGCACCAATCTCACCTATACATTGCAGATATTTACAGAAATTTGCAACCAATATGTCAGCCAAATCACAATAATTTTTTAGCCTAATACATGGTCCAAAACCTATAAAAATCAACCTTAAACACCATTTTTAGGTTCTACACTTTTTTGATTTACATGCTTTGGCATTTGCTACACTTAAGAGCTCTTGCACACTTCCATAAAGGTAGCCTCTCAAGTCCCCTTAGCATGGAATCCATTATGGCCATACAAAACCCATTATGCCCCTAATATTTTTTTGAGTTTTGGGTTTTAAGAATGAACTCCTATGATCCCCAACTCTCAACATAGAGCACTTTTGTAGCCCAAATCCTACACTTTTCTCATCCTCCAATAGTATCCAACATTGTAGATCTAAATTAGTAGTAGAGAAGGTCTGATATCATTAGGAGGGATTGAGCATCAAGATCATGCAATAGAATATATTAGCTCCAATAGAATCTAAACCTTCACCCAAGTGAACCGCTTTTTCTCTTCTATGGGAAAGTTTAGTACACATCTTCTAAACTCCTTCTTTATTTCTAATAAATTTTTAAAGTTTTTTTTGTGTGGAATTCATATTTGCTTTCAATTTTCAAGATCTATAATTTTTACATTTTTATTTTCTATATCCCTATTTTCTATTCCGTAAGTCCCTAGGTGATCTACCAAACCATCTAGGGCATTTTGGATAACATTTCTCAGAGGCCTTGTGGATTCAGGATTAAAGTTTTGGCACTAAGATTTTCAGTTTTTCAACAATCAAATTTTTCAGTCTCTACAGTTTTGTGATGCTGGAAGGAGGTCCTCTACTTGATTTCTATGTCAAAATCTACTTTCTCATAGCCAATGTTAACCTTAAAGCTATAATCTCCATTTTTTAGGAAAAAGCTTCAAATTTGCATTATAATCAATGTTGTAGTCCATCCACCTCTACTCCCAAAACCTAGTGTGGGACTAGCAAGTGTTTGAGTTTTCAAATTTTTTACAATAGTTACTATGAATTTCCAAGGCCAACATTGACCTTATAGTGCATTTTCTTCCCCTTCCTTTGGTTGCCCTAATTCTCTCAATTTTGAGCATTGGTGCTTTCAGCCCTTTTGAAATCCACCAAACTTCTAGAAGTCAACAAAACCTCCATCTACCCTTTTCTATCTAAGAAAAATAGTAGCTTTCCAAAACCATTTTCTAGTGGAAATCATAAACTTTTCACTTGGGTTTCTAACACCCCCCTTTAGAAAAATTGGTAAGGAAGGTGTGAGATCTCCCTAATCTAAAGCCTCTTTCCTTTCCCCCTACTACACCCAATGTAGGTGTAGCTAGAAAGCTTAGTGTGGGTAAGGTTTAGAACCTTATTTCCAACTTTCCATTTTTGGTAAAGGGATGTACCTCCCTTAATACTCACTTACTATTTATAGTAAGTATTCTATTTCTAGCTATTTTTTCTTCTTTTAGCCATTTTTAAATTCCATCTACTAAAATTTACTCCTTTTTCACATTTATAACATATCCTAGATCTTTTTCAACATCATAGCTATGTCTTTCAAACAACTGACCAAGTTGCCCTTCAATTCCACCAATGAGAAGTCCAACCACCAAGTTGTAAGGCTATATGATGCCAAGGACCCCATGGTGGTTGAATGCATACAATCTTTAAAACTTAGGAGGAAGAGTCTTGAGTTCTCAATAATAAATGAAGAGTAATACAACTTCATTTTTGACATGATCGAGGAAGCATGCTAATTCCATGAATAGAAGTAGAAGCCAAGAGAGAATTTGAGCTCATACATCACAATGGGAAGGAATATATTCCATCCTAGTATAACCAAATACTTCTCTGTAATGTACATGCTAGCATCCTACCTCACTTGATTGATATGGAAGAATAGGATGAAAAGTTTTCCTTGAATGGACAGCCAAACAAGGAAGATGAATTCATGATGGAATCTAAGCCCAAAAATGTCATTGATGCCATTTTCTAGGAAGCTAATCCTAAGATAATAGGGCCTACCCTCAACCCTTTAATTTCTTTCGTAGAACATGTTTTACCACCTTCATCAACTCCTTATCTAACCCTATTTGATTTCATACCGGTCATAGCTACACATTAGAGCTAGTCGATGCCACAACCAACAACCTATAACCTCTCCATGTCTTTCTCCACATATCCCCAATCTATGTGGACATCGACAATGTTTGTCACCACCACAAACCTATTGACCAACTAAGTAGGACTCACCATGGAACCCTGAGCAACCCAAGGACTACATGACCCCTTCATTCCATTTGTGCCCCATAGACTAGCACAAGCATCTTTCTCCTTGTTTGGTCCACCAACTATAGCTATAGTGCAACCTCTCCCCTCCATACAACAACTAATAGCAAGACCATAGGCCTCCCAACAACCCCCACAACCATTTGTAAAAACCCAATAGTTGACAAGGCCACCACAGGGCCTAGATTAGGCCTTTTAAATGATCTAGGACTTGAAAGAGGATTTGAATAGTCTTATAGCCTCTACATCTCAAAGCATCAAGTTCATCGACTTCTACAAGGATGATCCCATCAATCTTGTGGTCCCATCCTTGATGCTCCCTCCTAGTTTTCCCATCTCTTAATTTAGAAAGTATAATATAGAAGGTGATCCTAATGCTAACCTCATTATTTTTTTCTTTGAGTGCTTACTATTGCAATCATGGACACACACCATAATGAGGATCTTCCCTATGTCTTTGATAAGGAAAACACTTGACTAGTATGGTACCTTATCAAGGGGATCTATATCCTCTCTTAAAAACTTGATAGTACAATTCATTAACCACTTCAAGTATAACTTCAATCCAAACACTATGCTTGACCAACTGATGAAGGTCAAGCAGGGATCCCTCGAACTCATGCAGAAGATCATCCAACAATGGAATGCTCTACTCAATGAGATACTAGAGCCTAAAGTTGAAACCCACATTTTTGCTATATTCAATGGGATGGTTAATGACTTTATCAAGTCCAATTTGTATCACCATGATCCATGGTCACTTATTCTAGCATTTTCCCAAACCAAAAACATAGAAGATGTCACAGAACCTAGCCACAACCTTTCTTGTGTGGAATACAAGAATCAACACACATAGATGGAAAAAGAGAGACGATTTAAGAAAAAAAAATGTAGTTGTAGCAACCATAATGAAAGAGACCAAAACAACTAACTAGGGACCAAAGGCCAACCCACCAAAAGCCCTTGCTAACAACTAAGACAATCAACCATTAGCCTCTAGGGCCACTAAATCAACTACTCCTAGACCAAACTTTGAGTAGAAGGATAGGAAAAAATACATTAGTTTATTTTTTAAGCCATCTAAATTATTAGATCAACTATTGAAGAGTGGGTGCATACAATATATGAAAAAGAATGAAGCCACTCGAAAGAAGCATGAGCAACTATGAAAAATAGCCAAAGATCCCACTTGATCAACAAAGAATGACCCTCAACTACTTAGGTACTTTAAGCTAGACTTCTTTTTCCACTATCACCAGCTACCTAGTTATGAAATAGATTTTTTCCTTATGCTAAAGGATGACCTATAAAAAATGATAGATAAGGAAGAGTTTGACCTAGATGCCTCTAACCTGATCCAACCATAGAATTAGTTGATGAAAGTGTACAAGAACCCGTTGAATGCTAATAATATCCCTTATGTTATAATGAAATTTAACATCAATAATAATTGGAGACTAGTAAGGGAACCATTGTGATCTAGGTACCCCCTCATAATGAAAGGGCCTCTTCAACTTCCACTAGCTCAAGATCCCCTTTGTTGTGAGACTATCATCATGAGCACCTTCAAGGAAGCCCTTTGTCATTAAGGTTCCCCAACCAACCATAGCCCAATTGATCATCATAACCACACAAAAACCTCCTATGGTGGCCAATGCTACAACCTCTTCCTTACAACCAACAAATGACAACCAAGAAGACGAAGAAGCATAAGAAAAGCTTAATAACAAGGGTGAAAATCAAACTAAGGCACAGAAGGAAGTGGACTCACTGAAGCCCACTCTCATATTGTCTATACCCATGACCTCCTTTCCCCATTCTTCCTCAACTTCCAAACCACAAGAGAACCCTAGAACCCAAAACCAAAAGAAAGAGGAGAGATCCCAACAACAACAACCTATGGCTAAAGTTCATACTTTTGGATGCATGGAGGAGGTAAAGCACAATTGCAGTGATAAGCACATGGCCAATGATAAAAATTTTCTCAATGAAATGGATTATGTTAAATATTTCTTCAAATAGAAAAATACAACCTTGAGCTTATATGATTTAATCATGACTTCTACTACACATTGTGCAGCACTTGTCAAAATCTTGACTTCTATTCCCATTAGTGAGGAAATCCTCACTAACAAGGAAATCATCCATGTGATAATGGTTCCTTCTTCACTAAGGGAAAATAAGTTAACATCAGTAGTGTTTAGTTATAGTCAGGTCAAGATTAGCCACCAAAATGGCAAAATGACCAAGGCTTCTATTTTCATAACCATACACTTAGGGAAATACAAGGTGCATCAAGTGCATGTTAACGATGGTGACACAAAAAACATTATCTCATGCATCATTTTTGAGTGCCTAGGCTTGACTAAGAAAATACAACATATGAAAATCATAGATCTCAAGTCCTTTAATGGATCAAGGGTTTCTATCAAGGGATATATCTCCTTAGACTTTGTGATAGGAGAGAAAATCCCCACAATTGTTAATTTCTTGGTGGTGGAGGAGATGCCAAGGTTTAACCTTATCCTAGGAAGCCCTTGGTTGGCTTAGTTATAGGCTATGTCTTCACCTATCCACCAAGAAATTCATCTTCCTTATATGCATGGTGATAACATAGTTCCCATGACTATCAACAATGTACATCTAAGGTACGACTTTGAAGTTGAGTTTCAAGAGGAACCTTCCAACCACAAAGTCTAGCAGGCCAAGAGAGTAGAAAAAACCAAAAGAAACAACAATAAACAATAGGAAATATTCTAGGAAGAGGTTCCCTTCGACATCATCAGTGAAGAGGATGGAGAATACAAACTTTTACAAAGTAGGCCTTACACATTTTCTAAACTGCCAAAGATTAAGAAAAGCTTGCACAAGAGAGGTGCACCCTTGATCCTTCCATACTATGCCTTTGTAACCTTTGTAGCCATGCATCGATAGCTAGTTAACCTAGACTTTTTTTGTTGGTTGTTGAGCATTTTCATTTTCTTTGTTTCAACCTTTTTATCATGTAGCCTAGAGACTTATGTTTATTTTCATTTCTATTTATGATGGCCTTTTTATTTATTTATTTTTCTTATTTAGCATGATATAAATTAGAAAGCCCATAAAAAACTTTAAAACAAAAAATCACCAAAAAATATGAGTTCCTTTTCAATGTAGGCCTACAATGGCCTAAAAATAGTAGTGCAAACATATGAATCACTTGTCATGGTCTTAAACTAGCAAAGCAGTGACATCATGGGGCCCTCGTGGACTAAAATTGACAATGTAACATGACCTACCATGGCCATAAATTGGTAAAACACATTAGCAACTTATTCTCGCCATGGCCTAAAACTCTCAAGTATCTCTTCTATCCTATTTACGTTTATACTATAATCACATCATTTGGATGTTTAACTTTATAGCCAAAATAAACATAGCCATATACAATTTTTATATCACTATAACAATATATATCCAAAAATACAACCAAAATTTAAAATTTAAAATGGTTATAACATAGATAGAAATGGCCACACTGTGTGGTAAGAATGTCCAAAAACTAATAATCATCCACAACATAGTCTTGGATAATAATATCCATCAACAAAAAAACCATGTAGAAAACAAGATGAGGTAGGTAGATGGAGGATGGTAAAGGACATCAACAATAGGAAGTGGTGGATCATCCACACCCTCACCCCTGGGGCCATTGATATCTCTTGATGCCTAAAATAAAATAACACAAAGCTAATAAATAATCAAAAACTAAAACTTTGACTTAAACAAGACCAAAAACTAAAACATAGAATACATCAAACCTATAAAGAATCTAACTCCATATCCTTTGGGGCTTGAAGCTAAAGGTCATTCTCCAAATGATGAAGAATTTGATCTTCCATCATATTCACCTAGTCAATATCTCCAAGATCAATGCTTGTGAGGATGTTAATTTTATCAACCTTAGTCTAAGAATCTTGTTTCCAAGTGATGGTAGTCATAAAATAATTGCCTACAATAGTGGTGCTTTGAGGAGTAGGAGATTTTTCCACCATGAAAGTGCATTCAATAAGCTTTTAGGTGTTCTCTACCTGAATTCCCTAAGTGAACAGGTCCCTCTTGCAACATTCAATTGACTCCTCTTTGAGCCAATTTAAGTAGGCCTCTTGATCAACGTTATACTATTGTTGATGGTCCTTTTATGTGTTGCCCCACTCTAAGATCCATGCATAGTGATCTTTCCAATCCTTTATCTTTTGGGAGATGAGATCCATCTACATCTACTACTCTACCATCTCCCATGAGAGTGCCACATTTTCATGGATGGTATGCAAGTAGTGAACCCATGTGATCTCTTTGGTCTGCAAGTTTTCTAAGTTAGCCACTTGGGCTTCCACAAAGACCTTGCATTTCTAGAGATCCCTAATCACCTCTCCCTACCACTAGGTCTCCATCCTTAAGGCCACAACCTACTTCCATAAGGATTTTTTGGACCTCTCTATCTCCTAGAATGTTTTTGAATACAAAATTGCTACATTAGTAGCATCTTCATATGACTTGAATGGGACACTCTATACATTGGAGAGAAGCTGTGATAAGAAGTAAAACTCTATGTCTTGGCTAGGGTCCCACTCTATAGATGGCACTATAGGTAACACATAATCATAAAATACAATCATAAATATAGTTTACAACCTAAGATATCCATAACATAAACACAACCTATGACATAGAAAAGAAACTAAGGCATAGAAAATAAAGTTCTTACCTATCTTGGGTGCAACTTATTATAACTAGTCGATGATGTCCTTAGTCATCCCCTAGATGAACTCCATCTTCTCCAAGACCTCTACCCATGGTTTAACATGAAATGTAGGTGTAGGAACCTCTTTCGGTGGCTCATGAACTATTTTAATCACAAAAATAATCAAATGGCTAGAAAAAAAACCAAACCTAAAATCATAAGATATAACAAGAATCATTAAGACATGTGCATACCTACCTCTTCCTTCTCCTCCTCCTTTAGGATGATGACAGGGGATGCACCTAGTACTACCTAACCAAACAAGGTGTCTAGATCATTTATACCTATGTTGGCTAGCCCTTTAGCCTCATGCTATTATAAGAGTGCCTCCTCTACATGTCTTTGTTCTTCCTCCACTTTGGTCATTTCATGCCTTTGTGCTTCCTCCTTCATGGTAGCTTTGGTTGCCATGTCCTAATGCTAATCTACAACCATAGCATATAAAAAACCAATTAGAACATGAAACCATAACATAGCCATAATTCTTAAAACATATAATAACCAAACATAGATAAAACTTACCTATGACTGCCTCATGTGATTTTTTAAGATTAAACATAAGCTTCTTTTGGATGAGTTGCTCCAACACTAGCGGTGCTTCCTCTCAAGGCCTTTCAAGCTTGGCTTTAGCTACCCTTGTACCCTCTCTACATAACTATCAAGTCACTAGGATGTTCTTTGGGACTATCAAGGGCTCCTTATCCATGTTGTTAGGGGATTCACACTACCTACCACCAAGATCCTTGGTGTTAATAAACAACAAATCATCCATCTCATCTAGTGGGTTTTGGGCTTGCATGGTTGGATAAATATGCTTTATCCAATGCCTAGAAAGCTTGTCTAGATCCTAGGACATCCATTGTCCATTCATTCACATCACTAGAAACTATTCAAACATCTTTAAATAACATACAAAGATTTCAAAATGCATGTAGATTATGGTAGAGGTATCATCATAGAGTTTGAGAATCCCCTCTAGAAGCCTAGTAGCTAAGGAAGCTACCCAATTGAATATGGTATACTCTATTAGGACCTTCTTAAAGGTCCATCCTTGTGTGATGCTAATTACTTTCTTACATGATAGTAGGTTAGGAAACACATGAAATCCAAATAAAGGAGAGGATGCATTTGCTTTGAGATTCATGAATCCATCTACAAAAAGCCTAAAATGGACCTTACTAGCACTGGACCATTCCAAAACATCCTCACGATGGCCCACTTCCTTCACTATTCTTGTGAAAACCTTTTTCTTCTCAGTAGGAACACTAAAAAAGTTGCAAATGGTGCCCTCATTGATGGGTATGATGATTGAAATGCCTTGAACTATGGTGCTAGAATGATCAAATTCTTTGTCGAAAGATTCAATGATGTTCAACATCTCTATAGTTAGGATGAAAGGGATAGGGGCCATGGACACATCAAGAAAACCCACATGCTCAATGTTTGTGTGAATGTACCTAGGTGCCTATCCCCTTGGTCACTCCCATGCTAGTATAACTTCATAAAATTTTAGGATAAGGGTATTCTCATGATGTCTTGAAACTAATAAGGTGATGTTAGGAGAGGTGGAAGGTCTTGCAAGCCAACAACAAATGTTTAGTATCAGCATAGGTATGTCTAACAACTAGTTAAAATGATAGAACACTTAAAAATTTAGTAACCATAAAGTATTAGGCATTACAACTCTTTTATTTACCTTTCTTCTTGTTACTTGATGTGGTTTATGTAGAGGTCCTACCTACAAAGGTCTGATCCTTAGTACTCTTGGAGCCCATCCACCACTTGTATACCATCTTGTTGACCATATGCTTCTTGTAGATAAGATTGAAACCTTTAGTGTATCTATCAAAGTCCTCTCTTAACTATTCATACACAATAATTTTGATCTAGGGGACCTTGGTAAATACATCTAAGATGGTTTAAGCCACCACCAAGGTTTGATCAGTAGTGATCAAGCCTTGATCATTGACCTTATACCTTCAAGAAGTTCATAAAACTGAAAAATTAGAAAAGGTAACTTAACCAATAAAGCCAAAAATATCAAAATTTTGTAATAAAAATTCTTACCCCTGTAGATAGTATACAGTGTTAGGTGGGTTCTAAAATAATGTGTGGAGTCTCTATGCCACCATCAAAGTATTGTCATCATTACTATTGATGGTACTCTAGCATAGTCCAAATCTTCATTACGTTTCATGTGCTAATGAGGTCTACTACTTCTCCTAGCACCCAAGGTAATGAATCATTGGTTATGAACTTGATGATTAGACTAGATGCTTGAGGCATCAATGTCTCCACTATGACCCTAGCCACATCAACAAACAAGTGTAACCATAGCATCACACTAATGTTTGTAGGATGTAGGTAAGGAATTCCCTTGTCCCTAGTTAGAACCACAAAGAGCTCCTCTCTATGATTATATCAGAAAATGGTGTGTTTACTCTATGGTGGCTAATGCAACATAGGATGCCCACTAACTCAACCATGATGAGTATGGATTTTAGTAAGGCCCTACATGGGAAAAAAATATCTCAACCACTTAGGATTTCTTGACAAATTTGTAAAAAATCATATTTAGGGATGAAATTAGCTCCTATAAAAATCTCTAAGTTGTTTATTCAAATTTGTTCAATATTTTAGCAACAGCATTGTTACAACCCTTGTAGCCATTATACATTATAGCTAAATAATCATGTCAAAATATCCTTAAAGCCTAGAACACAACTATAGAAAAAAAGCTTACTACAAATAGTAAAATATTTTTATGAAACCAAATTTTAATCATAGTTACTATTTTTAGAAATATCCATGAGCATGGGAAGTTGACAACAAAAATTTCTAATCATGTCCATGCTACACATCCCTAAGCAGTACATTGTTACAACCAAGAAAAACCTCTACGCACATGGTCGCATGTGAAAATTCATCAAAAATTAACTGTAGCTCCAAATTGAATGATTCCACCATTTTTGGAATCCTCAAATAATGAGCTACATATCCATGACTAGAAAATTGGAAAATTTTAAGAGTACTTGACAAAAAATGAAGAAAACCTAGTCATAACCTCACCATTGCAAAAAAAGCCCTAAATTATGTGATTGTAGTAAAAAAATTCATAAAAACTTTAATTTAATTTGATTTTGATGATTCCAAAATGGAAGGAATCAAAAAATCTTGATTTTTTAAACCATAATCAACACAACAAAGAACTTATAGCTTTCTTAGCAAAAAATAAAAGAAATCCCAAGTAGTAACTTAGCCATCACTTGAAATCTCTTTTTGCACTAGTTTAATAAAAAATTCATTTTAAATACAAACGGAGTATTTCCACCTTTGTTGGAATGCTTAAACCAAGACCCATGTAACCATAACCAAAAACTAGTCAAAATCATTGCCCTTTGTTTGAGAAAAATTCATAAATTTCCATGAAAATCTGAAAAACACAAAAAGCCAACTACACAACCTAAGTAAAATAGCCATAACATTTTCATTACAAATCCAAATTGGATGATATGATAGTTAATAGAAAGATTAAACATAGCCTTAATATCTTGTAGCCTTATATTACAATAATATTTAGCCATTTTCTTAATAAAATATTCATAACTTTGGTTTCTTTCTTTATCAAAAACATTTAAAAAAACTTAAACTTTTTAAAACCAAATTTAATTTCACCATGTAAAAACCATTAAAATAGGAGATATAATTTTGTCAAAATTTAATTTTGACAAATATTTAGATCTAGTTCTAACAAAAAAGGCTCCATCCCCAAATTAATGAAAAAAGTACATAAAACAACAAACCTAATTTTAGAAATTAAATCTACCAAAGCCAAAATAGCAAAATAACCTTAGATCTATGTAGAAATAGCCAAAATATGAGGTAGGAGATTTTTATAATTGCATTCTACCCATTCCCTCATAACAGATCTAACAAAAATAGCCCCATCCTAGCTAGGGAAACTATGAAAATGGCTAAGAAACTGGAAAAAAGAGCTATAAATGGCCTACCTTTGGTGAGAAGAGGATGATGTCTGAATTGACATAGGCTTGGGAAGTCTAGATATGTTCCCAGTAGCCTCATCTATGATATGAATCCTTTGATTTCTACTCTTGCCTTCACAATACTTCATCCTTGCCACACCAACACCAAGGAAGTTGAAAAATCTAAAGGATTGGAGTATCTACATTGGCTGGGGGAGAGATCTAGTGCTTTCACACTAGGGATGGATGAAATTTGCAAAAACAAAAATCTCTACAAAAGCTATATGGAGTTCATTATGATGGAAGACTAATAAATGTTTCCTAACACTTCGCAATCCAACCATAAAAATCAAATCAAAACCTAAACGCCTACACCTAAGCCCCTATTGTCAATTCTATGCATTAGAACTCAAAGTGCACTAAAGTGCAAGGGGGAAAAGTCTTTTCCATGCTAAGAATGATGGAAGGTAAGTGCAATTTTTAAATTTTTTAAATTTGGACAGTGAGCACCACCATACACCCTTATTCTTAATGTTCCAAGCTTGGAAACTCCATCAATGTTGGGGTTTTAAACCCTAGGAACACCAAAAATCATGTTTAAGCCTTAACCCCCATGCATCCAGACAAAGTAGCATGGATCTAATGTGGATGCATGTCTCCTACCTTCTGAAACCCTAGAACACTAACTACCTTTCCATTTCTAGCAACTGTGACCTACTGCATACAACCACGAGCTCTGAAAAGGAGCTAGATCTTGTTAAATTTTGACATTTTGGGCTTTCATGGTAGGGCTAGACTTCCTAGCATGGAGAAAGGGGATCAACATCCATACTTAATTTCCATTACCCATATAGCCCAAATTTCACCCCCAGAGTGGGCCCACATGAACTAAAACCCCTTTAGCCATCCCGGTAGCCCTAAAACCTTACCAAATCTAGTCAAAAGTGGTTGAAATATTAGGATTTGGTGGATCCATGCTGGCAAGGCCTGATCCATGCTAGGAAGCATGGATGAGTGGGGGATGACCAAAACTACTAAAATTGACCACCTAGTACACATTTTTAAAACCTAACACTCCTTGAAAGACTTTAGTAGCATTAGTTTACCTTAAAACAAGTTAATTTTGCATCCATAGCCTTCTTCACATTGGTAAATCCCCCACCCCCTCCCCTTTTTCCACAGTACCTAGCATGGAGCTAGCATGGAATCCAATGGGGTATGCAATAGAACCTAATTTATGACTAATAATGACCTAATAACCTACCCTAGTAACCTCTAGACCCTACCAAAAATTTCCAAAGCCTCCAAGTGCCACAAAATTGGTCAAAATGGGACAAAACTATCTTCTCCTACTCATTCACACCAAGGATACCATGCCTATTATACAAAAAAAAGGGGATGATTGCATTAGCTACCTAAAAGCCTCCAAAATAATGGATTTTGACATCAAATCTCAATAATGAACACTGACAACCCACCCTAGAGGCTAACATGCATGGTTGATTTTCTATCAAAGGAGCCTAGATCTAACATTTTTATTGTTTCACATTGGAGGTGACCTCATCCACACTAGTCAACATGGATCTAGCATGGATATGTCTAGATAGGTTCATGAGGAGTCCCAAAAACATTCAAATAATGACAAATTTCCTTATTCTTGCACCAAAACCTTATTAGCCCTTCTAAAAGCCACCAAACATTCAAAAATGAACCCCTTAAGGATTTCCCATGATGAGGTGAACCTTATCCATGTTGAGCATCCTTAACCTAGCATGGATGAAAGGAGTTAAAGCCAAAACTTATGAAATTTTCATGGAGATTGACTTTTGGTAGCAACACAACACTTCTAGAAGCCACCAAACTTCCAAAAGTTGACCAAAATAGCTCAAAATTGCTTCCTTTAATTCTCCATATTAGGGAGGATCTAATCCACACTAGGAAACATGGATCTAGTGTGGAACAAAATGGGTAGGCCCAAACACCACCTTACAACCCTCAAACTTACTAAAATTTAACCCTAGGCTTCAACCATTGATACTAACAACCTTGGAAATGTACATGCACAACCAAAACTGCAAAAAAAAGAATATATCAAAAATAGGCTTCCTTAACTCTTCCATGATAGGGATCATCTATTCCATGTTGGAAAGTGTGGATAATATCCATGAAACCCTTTTTGATCCAATTTTAACACAAATTTATATTATCCACACTACGCACCTTTCCATCCATGCTAGCTACCATGGAAATAAGGGGATGAAGCTTCAAGGCCTACTTTTTGACCATTTTAAACTTAAAAGTGATCAATTTTGATAGATTTGATCCTATGTTATCTTGGGAAGCCCCTAGAATCAAAATTTAAATCCTCTAGAATCCATACAACACACTTTCAATGGTCTCCATGTTGGCTCCATGGTGGCCAACATGGATCTAGTGTGAAAGGTATTTTTGAAGCTTTAAGGAGGGGTTGTAAGGGCTAAAAATAATGCTTAAACTATTTAATTCCCTTATTTAGTCAATTTTGTTGATATGCAAGTTATTAGAGATAAAAAAAATAGACCAAAAAAAGCCTAAGAAACTATATGGATGTTTCATCCATGCTGGGGGTCACCCCTTCCACACTAGCCAATGTGAAAATAGAGGGTGTTCAACATGGAAGCATCAATACCTTTTTTTTCTCAATTAAAATAGCCTAGAAACAACCTCAGTTTATGTCCAAACTTACCCAATATCCTTGTAGCCTAAACCCATGGCTTACTGAGGCCTAAAACTAGAAAAATCCAATCCTTTTATTACCATGTTTTAACCAAGATTCACCATATGTATCCTACTTTACCTTATTCAACATTGTTTTATGATAGCATGATCGATTTTAACCATTATTGCAATGTTGATCTTGTTTGGCCTCAATAATAATTTTATTTCAATATAGCCTTGTGTAGCTTTTGATAGGTATTTAATGATGGTATTTGACCTTTTCTGACCATGATTTGACACTATGTAACCATGGCCCACTAAGGCCTTAAACTGGCTTGATAGTCTACTAAGCCTCTAAACTAGTATCATGGCCTGATATGGCCTTAAAATATCCATGTTTATAACCTATTGTAACCTTTTTACATCTTTTTTAACCATGTTTTTAGCCTTCATTCCATCACATCTACCTAACGCTACATTTTTATAGGCCTATATGACCCCATTTGCATTTTTTTTACATTAGAATAGCATATTTTTGCATAATTTCATAGCCTTTTAGCATTATTTACTCATCTTTATCCAAATGACACTTAATGTGGTTATGTTTGACATTCAGGACTAAAGTATGAGTACCTAGAAGTAGATCAAGTTACCTTTTAGCCTATGTAGACCACATACTGATGTTGAATGATGTATTGACCTTGATTTCCTAGATCTTAAGCCTGAGGATCTTGTGGACCATATAGCATTAATCGAGAAACCTCTAGAATGGTTTGAAAACCTACTCTAGACCCTTGAATTAGATTCAAACAACGTAACTAAAGAATTTTTTATTGAGTTTTCTATAACAACACATAGTGACAAGGAGAGAATGCTAAAGCTAAGTTTCTCATTGGAACCTCAATAGGATCAAGACATCACCAAGGTCCTTCAAGACAATATTAAGGTCTTTACCTAGTGATATGAAGATATGTTAGGCCTAGACTCACACCTAGTACAACACAACATCATACTAGATCCTAACATTAGACCAAGTAAGCAAAAAGTATATAATATTATACTTGATTTGGCCTTGGCAGTTTATGATGAAATCACAAAACTCTACCAAGCATGTTTCATTAGGGCTATCGACTACCTAGAATGGGTGTCCAATATAGTGGTATTCCCTAAGAAGGATAAGAGTGTTCATATTTTCATCAATATCCAAGACCTAAATAATACAACCATCAAGGATGAGTTTCCTTTACATACTATAGATCAACTTATTAATACTATGGTTGGACATGCCTTATTATGATTTATGGATGGATTTTCAAGGCATAACTAGATTAGGATCAACACAAAACATCAACTTCACATGACCTTCATGACCCCTTAAGGTACCTTTTTCTATACTATGATGCACTTTGGCCTTAAGAACATAGGAGTAACTTACCAAAGAGTCATGACCTATATCTTTAGTGATTACATGCTACCTTTGCTTAATGATTACATAGATAACATAGTCATTAAGTTAAAAGTAACCAACAACCATGCTAATGGCCTAGATCTTGTGCTTAATATATGCCTCAATTTTGAGGTTAGGCTTAATCCCAAGAAGTCTATCTTTGGTGTCAAGACCAACAAGATGCTTGGCTTTGTAGTATATCGAAGCAAGGATATGTCTCAATCTTGATAAGGTTAAGGCCATATCCAAATTAGTGATACATGCCAACCTTAAGGAGCTTCAGGGATTACAAGGTAGATTATAATTTATCCTTAGGTTTATCACTATGATTATGGATAATTTACAATCCATGTAACACTTTCTTAAGAAAGGGACTCACTATGAGTGAATAGCTCAATGCCAAGAGGCCTTTGAAAATCTGAAGTAAGAGTTTGTATAGTTACAAAAAATATATCCTCCCCAAGAAGTTAAATAGTTCTACATCTACCTTGTTATCACTGACACAACCATTGCCTCTATGCTCTATCAAAAATGTGATGATGGATCAAAAATGCTAGTATACTACCTTAGGCATGCATTCATTGCCCACAAGACCTAATACACTAAAGTGGACAAGTATTGTCTAGCACTAGTCTTCTCATTGAAGAAGTGGAGACACTACCTCTTCAGAAGCTAGGTCAATGTCATTTACAAAGATAATGTACTTAGAGTCATAAAAACCAATATTTATGAAAGTAGTTATATAATTCAATGGAAAGCCTTAACAATAGAGTTTAACCTTCATTACCTCTCTCAATCCTTAACAAAAGGTCAACTTGTAGCCATACATCTAACTATTTTGCCTATTAATTACCATGCAACCATAGATCGTGAGTTCCCTTATGAACATTTCAACATGGTTAGCCAAATTCCTAAGGATTATGAGGTGGTCATGCACTTTAAAAAAGCTTCAACTACCCATGGGGCCAATGCTACTACCATTATAACATTCCCATTTAGTGAAATCTGATCCTTTGCCTACCATTTTTAATTTTCATGTACCAAAAACATAACAAAGTATGAGGGTTTGATTAGAGGGGTGATGTTGGCTCATGACCTAGGAATCAAGTGATTAATGATCAATGGTGATTCTGATCTTATGGTTAACTAAGTAACTAGGGTGTAGCGACTGAAAACGTTAGTGGCTGGAATACCAAGAGATCACCAAGCATATAGCCTAACCCCAGATCCATGTGAGGGTTGTGCTGGAGTAGATGGAAGTAGGCTGCCCTGAATGGTCTAGTTGATTAGATAGGGACTTAATTGATGTACAATAACCTTTTTTAGATGATCATTTTAAAGATATTATGTATAACTTAAGAAGCAGAAAATGTAAACTGATAGAGAATAATGCAAAAATGATAATGGCAAAACAAAATGAACAAGCTTGAGTAAGAAGGTGCACCACCCCAAGATCTAGGATTTGATCTTTATTTGGCTGAAAGGTATACAACTGATGCATGGTGTGAATAGGCACAGCTTACAATGAAGCAATATGGTCATAGCTTCTTGAATTGCTACTAACAGCTTGCTAATAAGAACCTTCTTCTTGCCAGTGTCTTTGCCAAAACTAGTCGCCAGAAAGCCATAATGTCAAAATGCCAATCATTGAAGCCAACTGCCAGAAAGGTGATCCTCCAAGCCAACAATGCCAAAAGCCAACCTTAAAATCTAACTACAGGAAAGATGATTCCAAAAGCCAACCCTTTGAATGCTATTTGCCAAGGTATTTATAGAGCTGGGAGTAGGAGAAACATGTGGTTTGGACACCACGTGTCGTGGGCTGCACAGGGTACAAATGTGGATGTGCCATGCTATTGTGTGATGTTGGATGTGAAACCTACTACGTTGTGACCATACCGCTCAGACTACATGTGCCAAAATCCAGGGAACTTCCATGTTTACTATAGTGAATGCTAACAATGAATGCAAACTGGAGCTTGTGCTCTAGGACTACATCTTCCCTACCCTTGTGAGTGAGATAAAGCATAGGAACAACTTTGGGAATAGTCAAGGGCATGAAAAACAAAGAAAACTTGCTGATTTTGTCCATTGAAGAGATGTTGAGATGAGAGTGACCATTACCAACAAGTTTTGGAGCTCACCAAAGATATTTTGAGGCTTTCATGTGAGTGTTATGCTACTTACACTATAGCATAAGCACTCAAACATTACGTTGTGCTATGCTACATAGAATATCCATCAGTACAAGAGGAACCTTGCTCGAAAGCCAAAAATACCTATCTGAGGCTTCGCCAAGCAAGCAACTACAACCTTGTCTTTCTGCTAAAAGGTCCTGGGATCTGCAAAGTTCATCCTTGGAATGCTCTTATGCTTTGTGTCCTTGCTATGCTATGCTACACTATGCAGCATGGCACTGCATAGCATAGTGTAGCCAGAAGTGACATGAATGCCTGTCTAATTTGTAATTATTTGTCAAGAAAATTTTCTTGGTGCCCAAGGGTGAAGTGGGACAGGTTGTCTTGAATATTGGAGTGTGGCCAAGTGCAATTCCTTTGTTGAAATCACTTGGAAAAGGACCTTTGTGCATTCTTTCACTGCTACATTGTACTACGCTGCATAGCATAGCACCTTGTGTTTCTTATATTTTGACTCATTTTACAAATATTTTGTCATAGGATGATGATCATGTCCTAGTGTGATGGAAAAACAAGCATTCTTGATGGTCAATGCAAGGGAAAATATGTTTACTTCACCAAAATTAGTCTGTGCGGAAGCATTGCCACAGAAAAACCCTACTACACTATGCTATGTTGTGTAGCATAGGACAGTGTAGCACTCAAATGAAGAGGACCTTTGATAAGATTTACCAAATTTTTTATTTGTCATGTTGTTCATGCTTTAAGAATGAAATGGGGTAGGTACCCTGGGGGTCAAGTTATTGGCAACTATATCTTTGATGCTTGTTCAATCTCCTCAAGGTATGCTACATTGTGCATTGTAGCAAGTCTCGTAGTTAGAAAACTTGCCAAACTATTTTTCTCATCCTAAAAACCTTTGACAACTCTTAGCATGGTCCCTCGGTAGACCATTTGCTAGGTCAAGTGTTAAGTTAGGCAAGCTAGAGGGTGTAGCAAGCTTGTCAGCCTGGGAGATAGAAAATTTATCAGATTGTATGGTCTACCCCTAGTACCTCTTTCATGCAAACTGTCCTTGTGGCTGGGTGCTACATTGACTATGCTACAAAGGGTATTTGGTAGGCTCAGAAGTAATCTTGTAGGTGTTAGGACTTCTAGGGTACCATGTTGTTTGCATGGTCAATCATGGCACCATGCTTGCAATGATCCTTGCCTGAATTTTAGGACTATGCTGAGTCATGAGAGTCCTAAAAATTTATGGTGTTTTAACTACCCCTCTTTGTTGACGTATAGAGGATCTAGTCTAGAGATGTTGACAAAGAATACAAAACAGCATGAGGAACAAGATGCTAGCATCACTCTTCAATGCCCACTAGGATGACACTTTGCTACGTTCAAGAGTACTAGGAGAGTGATGTAGGATAGGGGACAATGGATGGATTTTTGTAAATAGGTTCAGGGAAGAAATGAATGTAAAATGCAACACTTTGAAAAACTATTGCCATAGCATGATCCCTTGTCAGAGTGGTTATGAGGGAGTCGGCACGTATGGGTGTCTTTCTTTGTTGGACTTTGACCTCTCACTAGAGTGCTTAGATATGGTCAATTTACAACTAAAGTGATTGTATAGCAACTGCAGTGTCATTTTCTTTAGCAAATTTTTTTGATATTTTTTTTCTCTTTTTCATTTTTCTTTTTCTTTTCCTTTGCTGTACACCCACATTCACTTACAAACAACTTTTTTATTATTGCAAGATAGGTGTTTCCTACCCGAGATGTGTTATGTTACACCAATGTGAGGCTTTAATCTGCCTACACATGCTTCCCATGGGGCAAGTTGCATTATGCACATCATGGACTTGAGGTTTGGGTATGTGAAAGGCTTTTTTGTGCATTCAAAAAGCTTATAAAGGGGATGTGAAAGACTACAAGTATAGGGAATAGGGATTAAGTTGGCTGAAAGGAAGAGTATGGTATGCACTCTCAAGTAGCTAGGTTGATCAAAGCAGGTGCTTTGGAGTAGTGTAGTACCTTGCCCTGGTGGTGAAACATATCTCTAAATGATGTCATCTTGGCTTTTGTCCTTCAAACACAACAGAGAAAAAACCAAAAAAATGGCCATCAAGTGAAGTGAGCACAAATTCCTTCTTGCTCTGGACACTGCTCAAGTGGTGAGCATTGTGTTTGACATGCATGATGTCCAAAGTAGGAAGGCCAACACAAGTTCTGGTAGTGAGAGGCCAGAAAGGTTAGCACTAAAGAGGCTAGGACCGATGATGATGCAGGTGCTTAGGATTTCTTGTCCAAGGCAAACATCATGTAGTCCAGCTACAAGGTGAGAAACCTAATAGCTGGATGCCTCTTGGACTCGAATGATGACGAGGGCTAGAGGATGGCAACCTTATGGCTAGGCCACAATAGTGCTAGGACTCTAGCAGTAGGTGTTGATAGTAAGAGCTACTGCTAGGATGATTGGCTATGGTAGTAGTAGCTCTAGAAGGTTAGCAAGATGTCAAACAACATCTCTGGAAGATCAACAAGATGCTAGGGGCAATGAAACTACATGTGTTCTAGAGGATTTTTCGTTAATGATGTGAACTACATTCTAGAACTGAAACATCCTACCCCGTGTTGTCCAAAAATTTTGAAAATGTGCATGCTCACTTGTTCATAAGAGTCACATCTATGTGCCAGGAAGTGATACACTAAGAACCTAGTGTAAAGTCTTATTTAACTATCAGGTGTGCTAGTTTAAGGTCCCAGCAGATCGTGATGTGCTAGTTTAAGGCCCTAGTAGACTATTGTGCTAGTTTAATGTTAAAGAGGATAATGGATGGCTAGTTTAAGGTCATAGCAGACCATGATATTGGTGCTAGTTTTACGTCATAGCCCAAGGACATGTTGTGCCAATTTTATATCATAGCAGACGTGCTATGCCAATTTTAAATCGTAGTAGATGCATTGTGCTAGTTTCACGTCATAGTGGACATGCTATGCCATTTTTATGTTGTATCAGACGTGCTACACTTGTTTTACGTCGCAATAGACATGTTGTGCCAGTTTATAGTCATAGCAAACTATCTGTGCCAATTTTACATCGTATCAGATGTTCTGTGCTAGTTTTAGATCATAGCGGATGTGTTGTGCTAGTTTTACATCGTATCAAACGTTCTATGCCAGTTTTACATCATAGCGTACATGTTGTGCCAGTTTTACCTCATAGAAAATCTTTTCTTACCTTGCTTTGTATCTGATGTAATCCTTTGCATCAGACGTAGTATGGCTTGAGGTACAAATGGTTGACGGGATTTTGGAACTCATTGCCATTCATATCAACTAGTTTGAATGCCCCATTCTCATAGGCTTTCGTAACTATGAAAGGACCTTCCCAGATGGCTAGGAATTTTCTCACAAGTTCATGAACAGCCTTGAGGACCAGGTCCACCTTCTTGATGGGCCATTGATGTAAATTGTATTGGTCCTTTTACCGTTGTTTATCCTAGTATCATTCAATGTGACCAAGTGTTTGGCCACACTCCTCCTCTATGGAATCAAGATTAATGATCCTTGACTCATTGTTTTGAGCCTCATCTACAACATTTGAGAGGATCATCTGAAGTGATGAAACCTACAATCCAAGAGGTCACACCACTTCAAATCCATAAATGAGATTGTATGAGTCTCACCTGTAGCAGTTCTGCATGTCATATAGTAAGCCCACAACACATAGAGGATTTACTCATGCCATCGCCTCTTGCTGCTACTGAGCATCTTTTTGAGAAAGTTGATGATGACCTTGTTTGTTGCATCTGCCTGACCATTTTCCTATGGGTAGTATGGTGATGAAAAAGAGTGTTTTATGCCAAGGTTTTCACAAAAGGTTTTGGTTTCTACACTACTAAATTCTGGTCCATTTTCCATCACAATACCAAATCTTATTACTATGTTATGTAGGATAAAGTGGAAAACCTGTTGAGATGTGGTTTTTCTTATGGGAATGACCTCTACCAACTTTGTGAAGTATTCGGTTGTAGTAATAATGAAGCTATGGTCTGTAGAAGACTTAGGTGTGATGGTTCCTATGATCTCTAGTCCCCAACATTGAAAAGGCCACGTAATCTTTCTAGGATGTAATTCAGTAGGCAACACAAGTATGAGGTTTGCATGGCGTTAACATACATTGCACGTCCTAACTTTGGCAAGGCACTCTCACTCTATGTAAGGCTAATAGTAACCTAAGCATCTAATTTTTGCTGCCATAGCTCTGGGGGCTATGTGCCTTCCACATAGTCCCTCATGGACTTCATTAACAATATTTTGCACTTATTCCCCACTAATGCACACTAGCAGTATCCCATCAAAGGAGTGTTTGCATAAGGTATTATCTTCTATTACGACATACTACTGGGCTCATTTCTATATTGCACCCTTTTGAGTAAATGTCAAGCCATGTGGGGGTTGAGCATGTTGAAGGTAAGCTTTAATGTTTATGTACCACTCTTGGGTACCTATTGCACTTATAGATGCAATGTGTGCCACTTGATTAATAGGATTGATGCATTCTATTATTAAAGTAGGCAAGGTAGCAAACATGTGTGATGGCACATTTAATGCTAACATGGCTAGTGAATCTACTACAGTGTTTTCGTTGTGAGGCACATGTTGGATGTCTAATGTTGTGAACTACTTTAGTTGACTCTTGGCTAAGTCATAATAAGGTTTCAAATGTGAAGCCTTGTAGATGTAAACTTCAGTGATTTGGTTGATAACTAGTTGGGAGTCACCCTGAATTTCCAAATGTGGGATCCTCAACTCTTGATCTACTAGAAGGCCCCTAAGGAGTCCTTCGTATTTAGCTACATTGTTTATGCAAAGGAATGTAAAATGATACGTGAAGGGTCAAATTTCCCCAGAGGGAAATGTAAGAACTATAGCGGTGAAACCACCTTGTGTAGTTGAAGCACCATCAAAATGTAAACTTGCTTCAAAATAAGATGGTATAGAGCTTAGGCTATTGATATGTTCATCTGGGAATTTGGGTTCTATTATTGTCTAATCATCAATGGGTGAAGTTGTAAGCTATGTGGCTATTGCTTGATACTTTGTTGATGATTGTGCCATATAATGTAAATCGAATTCCACTATTATAAATTTCCATCAGGCTATCCTACTACTTTCATATAAGTTAGTTGCGATAGCTCGAAGTATGTTTCTTTTACATATGATGTTAAATTTTCTACAAAACAAGTAATGTCTCCATGTTTTTGAGTGTAAACACTAGGGTGAGACAATTTTTCTCTACCTCATTGTACTTTACCTCATAAGCTATTAATGCATGGCTTAGATAGTAGACCAGGATTTCAGATCCGTCATCTCTTTTTTGACATAATAGTGTGGCAATAGATTTTTCTAAGGTAGCAAGGTACATGTAGAAAGGCTTAACCCTCTATGGTGGGTGAACAGTCAAGAGATGTAAAATTTCTTTCTTTAGGTTATCAAAGCCTTGTTGACATTGACTTGTCCACTCAAAGTAAACCCCCTTCTTAAGTAGGTGTTACATGGGGTGCAGTTTGTCTATCAACCTCATGATAAACCTTCTGATCTATTGTACTCTACCTTGCAACCTAGGTATATCTTTAATATTTGTAGGTGGTTCTAGGTTGACAATGGCCATCACCTTATCAAGGTCCACTCGTGTCCCTATTTCCAAGATTACAAAACCTAAAATGCATCTAATTTTAAATTGAAAAACATATTTCCTAGTGTTTAGGCGTAGGTCATGCCTATGACAATGTTGGAGAACTATATTTAGATCATTGGGATGATCAACAGCTTCCTTAGACTTGATTGCTATGTCATCAACATAATCATTTAATCTTTCCAAGAGGTAGTCACTAAAAATGTATGTCATTGCTCATTGATAGGTTGCTACAACGTTTTTCAATCCACAGGACATCATTGTATAACAAAAGGTTCCCCAAGGGGTCATCAAGGTGGTTTCCAATTGATGCTCCAAGTTTATATAGATCTGGTTATAGCTTGAGAACCCATCCATGAAGGAGAGTAAGGCATGACCAGCCATAGTGTTGATAAGTTGATCGATACTTGGCAATGGGAAGTAATCCTTAATCATTTCTTTGTTCAAGTATCGAAAGTCTATACAAATTTTTATACCTTCCATTTACTTAGAAACTACAACAATGTTCAATACCCATTCTGAGTAATCAACTGCCTGAATGAAATGATCTTGATAAAGCGTGGTGATTTCATTATGTACAGCTAGTGCAATCTTTGGTTTGATTTTGTGAGTCTTTCGGTTGACTACCTTGCCACACGAATCTAGGATAATGTTGTGTTGTATGAGCTATGGGTCCAAGCCTGGCATGTCATCATATGACCATGCAACCACTTTAACATTATCATTGAGAACTTTCAAGATGTTTTGATGTACCTATGAATGTAATAGGGAGCTAACTTTTAAGGTTTTTGCTTCACCTCTAGAGGTAGTTACAGGGATTTTAATAAGGGGGTTCTTAGTTACATCCCTAGCCTCTAAGTCTAGGGCCTGGACTAGGTGTTCAGGCTAGTCCATGGGTGCTTCTAAGGACACCACGTGAATGTCACAAGAGGATAATTCAAAGTCTACCAATTCTAGATTCAAGCATCTTGTAAATCTGCCATAGGGACCCATCAAGGTTAAAGGCATACGAAGATCATGATGCATAGCCATTTTTCAATTGGACCTATCACAATAATAAAATATACCAAGTCAAGTGATACCTATTTGAATCAACAACATGTAATGAATATATGTAAAGAAATAATGCAACATATGAAATTGAAAATTTGAGGTCTTACCAAACCATAACCATGTAATATTGTGAGTTAAAGTTGCTAGTTTAAGGTTGTAGTGGACTATCACTAGGTCTAAAATGTAAGATGAATGCTAAAATTGCTAGTTTAAGGTCATGGAAAACTATAACTAGGCTACACTATAAGTTAAAATTGCTAGTTTAAGGTCTTGGTGGACCATAAGAATGTAAAATTTGTAAAGATGAAGTGAAAATTTCAGTGGACCCACTTGCTATGCTATAGTTGGATGCTACGCTGTAGCAAGGACACACCACGCTATAGTAGTTCTATGCTATACAGGTGTTCTACATTATTTGGGGCATGAAAGTGATAGTTTTTTTTACTACGTTGTCTAAAAATAGGGCATTACCCCTAAGTAAACTTGTCATTTTCATTATCAAATCCAACACCCAAATCATAGCATGATCGAGCTGAGAAAGAGCGTAATAGATGTAGCGTAGTAGCTGATACAACTAATACACCCAACATTGTGAGTATGAAATGGTGCACAAAAGCAAATGCAGGCATCAAGGACTTTCAAAGGTGGATGAAGTGAAGCATACTCTAGAACGCCTCTCCAAGGCAAGCGTTGAGGAGCATCAGGAGGCTTCATCTTCTCGATAAGTCACTACATTACCCTCATTTTTGTTATGTGATGTATCAGGTTAAATTGCCATTTTTGTTACTATTTTGGCCATCACGGTCATCATTGCTACAATTATTTTCATTTCTTTTGTTGTTGTTTTGGCCATTGTGTCATGGCTGTCACCACTCTGGCCATAGCGGTTGTACAATTGCTATACTACAATTGTGCATGATACCATCCCAGCCACCATTGTTAAGAATGGTCACTATGCTATCGTAGGGGTTTGGGTAGTTCTAGATGACGTAGTGCACACTTAGCATAGCATACTTCCCTTTGAAGGGATTGTTTGTTTGCAAAGTTTTGGGGCAATGTAGCACATGCCCAGCATAGCATAGCATGAGCAAAGGGAGAGTTTATTATCTCTGTGTTTTTCCTAGCCGTGTTTCATGTGGTGGGGTAGGACTAGGACAATAGGAACACTATAAGTTCTTTTTCATAGGCCATGTTGTTTTGGTCCTTGGCATTATTAGATTGTTACATTTTAGTTCTTGTTATGCTCCACTACTATATTAATAGGCCCGTTAGGCCATTATGCTAGCAATCTGTCATGCTACTACTCTATTAAAGGCCCACTATGCTACCATACTGTTAGAGTGTTTTGCTTGCTACATTGGCATGCCTGATACATGTTGTGCTTGTTGTACTTCTCATATCATTACACTTGTTGCATTGTTGCATTTGTTGTACTTGCCACTTTGCCACGCTACATGGGGTGTCGTTGTCCTACTACATTGTGCGTAATGCAACCATTACTATTGTACAAAGTGTGGCTACTATGCTACACTGTATAGGACTTTCCTGCTACACTATGTTATGTAGGGCATAGCTAGTACACTACACTATGTAGAACATAGTTGCTATGCTACGCTGCGCGTGACACTTTGTTATGCTTCATGTGATGTTTAATCCTATTTTACTGGGANGGTTCACTAAGGTAGCATAGGACTCCTACCAGCTCAAGGATGATTAGGATGNAGGTAATCATCACTTGAATGTTGCACTAATGCTTTCTTGTTGTATTGCACAAGGTCATGCTAAAACCCATCCTAATCATCCTTGAGCTGGTAGGAGTCCTATGCTACCTTAGTGAACCTATGGNCCCCCCCCCCCCCCCGCTCCCCATGCATGGGTAGGGCATCAGGTAGTCTGGCTTTGGGAGGGTGCATAGGACTTCCTAGAGTTCCTCCTTCACCATTTCAGTGTGATCATGTGGTCACACATATCGATTGAAACTAAAACACCCCAAAAAATGTGAGGTCATTCTCACTTCACCAGGCAAAGTACTTCATGCAGCGTTATGGTAGTTCTTCAGGAGGAGAATACTCTGAGTTCAAGCTGACCAGTTTGGAAAATTTTCTACTTTGGGCATGAATAGGCTCTATGGGTCATTCGGTCTATTCATCCAAGTAGCTCGCCCAGTTGACAGCCTACTCAAAAATGGTGTAGAGTTTGTAGAAGCATTCTAGATGCACAAGAAATATTTTGGCAAGTTTTCTAAGTCACAAAGTCTGCTACGCTACACTACGCCTTGCTATGTAGTGTAGCAAGCTTCAGAAGATGATTGCAGAGCAAAGTGCTATGCTACGCTACACCACGTGACATAGCATGGAAACAACTTCATAGCCAGTCTCCTCACCTAATTTCAAGTCCTTCAACGATGTCCCTCTCCATCAGGAAGTAGCAGACCATGTCTGCTGCTATGCTACGCTAAGCTACAAGGTGCAGCGAGGTGTAGAAATCGTATGGAACAGACAAAAGATAACTCAAAGGGCAGAACCAGTAGAGTTCGCAAGTCTTTCATTCCAAGAAGAAAAGTTTACAAATTGGAAAAGATTTTACGACTAAGACCAGTTGCTACTCTATGCTATGCTACGTAGCATAGCATAGCATAGAAAGCATGCAACACAGATGTAGCAGAATGCACGAAAAGATGCTACACTACACCAAGCATGTTATGCTACAAAGCACAGTAAGGCATGTGGGTGGTGGTGCGATATCAATTGACTTCAACACATAGGACCATTGACACACATCTCCAAATGTTGACAGTGAAATTACAGCATGGCAAGCTCACAGTTGCAACATTGCAGACTCACAGCCACAATGGTCATGAGCATCCCAGTGCAAAATTTTTCCAAGTGTCTTATTTCTTTTCTACGTAGCAAATCAAGTTCTCTCATTGGCATGTTGTAGCATCGAGCATTGTAAGCTTTTATTCAACACTATGAATAAATAGAATTCCTAGCTGACATTCTGTTCTGTCCCCCCTTCTACCACCTTGGTAGAATCCCTGCGCTATCAGCACCAAAGTCCATGCTCAAGTACACAACCTACTTTCTTTGCACACCCTAGTTACTCTTGGGATCTTTTCAATCCATCACGCTATGCAACCGACTGTATCCACCTTGAAAGAGCAAATTTGTAGCTTTGGAGCAATGCATTCTTCTAACTATATTTTAATTTATTTCCTATTACTATTGCATGTTGCATCATTTCCTATCTTATTTACTTTTGAGTATCATTTCGCTCATTTATTTTAAAGCATCACTTTGCATTTCCATTTCCATTTCAAAAATATATGTTGCAAAAGGCTATATAGATGCCGATTAAGTCTCTATCTCATCAACAAGATTGTTTAGGATGCCCCGTATCTACACACACTCCTAGCATGGCCCTCCCATAGGTAGGGGATCGATACTATCATGCCTACTGACCCCTCGGTGTTTTCCAGCTGCTAATGTTTTCGATCGCTACAATTTTCTAGCGCTAGAAGGAGGGCCTTTTGGTGCCTTTTTCACATGTCACGGTAGTTCGGTGAGCCTTCTGCACCCTGATATGCATAAGAATAAATGTGAAATCCTTCTATGATTTTTTTCACTTTGCACAACATAGATTGGTCACTTCGATGATTCCTCGGGAGCGCCAAAAAACACAAGGCCTCTAATTGCCTGTTAACTAGCATATTTTATGGTAGTCTTGCATTTGTTCAGTACCCTATCATGTGTAGTACAGACAGGTCACTTCGAAAGTTCCTTTGGAGCCCTGTAAGACATAAATCCTACTTGTGTGCTAGTTAACTTGCCCGTCTCATGATCTTGCATGTGTTTTGTACCTCATCATATGTGGTAGAGATCAGTCGCTTCAACAGTTCCTTGGGGACACTACAAGACCCAAAGCCTTTGCTAGTTAACTAAACCTATCTTATAGTAGTCTTACATGTGCTTTGTACATCATCACACACTGGCATAAATGTGACACACTTTTACTGTTGTCTACGCTTTGTGTGATGCAAATTGGTCACCTCAATAGTGCCTCGGGAATCTGGAAAGACATAAAGCCTTCTTTTTGTTTCCTTGCAGTCTCTTCACTCTTTTTTCATTTTTTACAATCTTCTGAAAAACTACTCAGTTTGCAATGGCTTTTTCAACTACCACAACCAATGCCTTCAACATCAAAGTTCCCTTCATCGTTGAAGTTCCTATCATGGTTTAAGGCACTACTGGTGTTGAATAACCATTGAACCCAATGCAAGAAACATGTCGATATCTCATAATCCAAAATCAAGGACCTGAGGCATTGGCCCAGCAACATGAGTGTTAAAATTTCCTCTATACAAAGGTGTAGGAAAATTTGCCCTTGGATTTACATGAACTCAAAGAAAAATGTAGCTTTGAGTTCATTTACTGTAAAGGGAAGGAATTTTTTCCTATTCCCGGCACTTCGTTACCTTTAACAAAAGCATACCAAAGGCTTCTAGACTAAAAAATCTAGTTGGCTTGGCTTAGGGAGCAATAGGACACAACGTCCAACCAAGATGGCACTTTCTAGGACGAGCAGGAGGAACTTGATTCCCAATCAAACGAAGGAGGCCCAATAGGCTCCGCTCATGTTCCTCCTACCAAGTCCTTTTGGGCTAAGCCATCTTCTCTTACTACTTCCTTTGTAATTACTCCTATGCTTCCAAAACCCATGATTACAGCTACTATGGGTAGCCATGCCAATCCTGTAGTGTTTCAACACCCACTCTCACCTATTTCACTTGTTCTGTTTGCAGCTACTATCCCTTTGCAGGCAATTCAACAACCTATTCCTACAGCACATAACACACAAATCATGGCTACCCTGCCACATGTTCATACCATACCAACTTTGCAAACATACATGAATTTTGCCTCTATTCCTACATTCATGCCAGTTCCACCCACTGTGATGGGCCCCAGCCTATCCACATGGTGGACCCCATTTTCTTCTTCACCTGTTCTACAACCATCGTAGATTTTTCACCATGTGTGCTCTCAAATACACCAAGCCTCACAGACGGTGCAACCCAGCACGAGGCTATGGTCTACACTACCGATGATACAAGTGGTCCATTCAACAGCCCAACCTATGGCTACTGCCCTAGAAAAACCACCTGTTAGGTGGTGGACAACATAGCTTGCACTGCTCATAGGGGTAACCCCAGCAATACCACCGATGGGTCACACTGCCACCCCTACCATGCCACCTGTGGAAGTTGCCTCAACAGCCCCTCAACCATCTACAATGTCGTCAGGTCTGGACCAAGTGTTTCAGATCATCTAGACCCTCACTGAGGAAATAAAACACCTCAACGCTACTAGGTCCAACATAGTACAAGTCATGGACTTCTACCAGCATGATCCCATCAGCCTTGCAATCCCTACTTTGACGTTACCCCTGGGGATGTCTCTCCCGAACTTCATGAAGTACGATGGGGAGGGAGATCCCAATGTGCATCTTGTTACTTATAGGTCTACATCTTTGCTATTGCAACAATGGCTGCATATGATCATTCACATCTTCACCATGTCCCTAGCTGAGCAAGCACTAGATTGGTACCGCGCATTGCCATGCTCATTCATTTCAACTTTGGAAGAGCTGCTGACCTAATTCATGATGCACTTCAAGTATAAATTGAAGCTAAAAACCACACTGGATCAATTGATGAGCATGAAGCAAGACCCACTAGAACTAGTCCAAAAGTTCATTCAACATTGGAGCATGATCCTTAACAAAATAAACCCTACACCCATCATGGAGGCCCACTTTCTAGTTGTCTTTAAGGGTGCAGTGAATGACTTCATCAAGTCAAAACTGTACTATCTTGCTCCTTGTTCTCTTAGTCAGGAATTCACCCAAACTAAGAGCATATAGAATGTGGCTGAGGCAAGCAAAGACCCGGCCTACATTGCTTATAAGAGCACCATTGCAAATAAGGAAAAGGATAAAGCCCCAACAACCACGGTGGCTTCCATGGCAACTGAGGCTAAGCCTAAACCTAGTAACAATAGTAGCAAGAATAGTAAGAAATCGACCACACAAGTGGCTAACCTTGTGCCCAAACTGGGCCATGTGCTACAACCTGCTACGTCCATGCTTGAGACATCTACACAACCCAAGCCCAACTTTCAGCGCAAAGACCGCTCAAAGTACACTCCACTACCTTTAAAGCCTACCTTTAAAGCCTTCAGAGCTTCTGAAGCAACTACTGGCAGTGGGACACATCCAACATAAGAAGATGTCGGAAGAGGAAAATGCAAGGCATCAATGCTACTATGAGCTCCTTAGAAATCCCTCATTGGTCATACCCAATGAGCCTCCAGTTCCTAGGGGTTTTAGGCTAGACAGGTTTTGTGACTACCACCAATAATGTGGTCACAATACGGATTATTGTTTGTCGTTTTAGGATGACATCCAAAGATCAATCGACGAGGGAAAACTAGTGCTAGACGAAAGCAACCCAGTGCATCTTGAAAACCAATCTATGTATGTCTACACAGATCCCCTCAATGCCAACAATGCCAGTTACATCATCAATGCTATCAGCATTGACAGTGATCCCAGGCCACCCTGGTAGCCATTTGTGATCTGTGTGTCTTAGCGTAGTGCACCAGCACCACCAACGGCTAGCCCAAGCTCACAGCAGTCATTCATCTTGAAAGTCCCACCACAGGCACCCACCTTTGCACCACCTATTAGCAAAGCCACATGGCCCCATCAGCTAACACCTCTAGCTCCATTTGTCATCAAGGGGATGATAATTTCGATGAGCCTTGTCTTGCATAGAAAAATTGAACAACCTCCTTGCCCCGCAAGGTTAGCATTCCACTAGGTGGACGAGATGTCGAAGGGGAGTACCATCAAGAGTACCCCCAAGCCTACATCTTCACCCCTTGCATCTACACCTTCATTCCAAAAGATGAAGGTCGAGATGACTACGCAACCCCCAAGCTTGTATGACCTAATCATGACATCTATACCCCACTGTGAGGCTCTAATCTACATGTTAATGGTGGTTCCGGTCGATGAGAACATGCTAGCAAAAGAGGAAGCGATCCATTCGGTTATGCTTCCCTCTGTACCAGTGGAGTCCATGAAACCTCAACTAACTTTTAGTGACAACACCATTAGGGAAGATCCTAAAGGAGGTTAGGTGACTATAGCACCTCTCTTCATCATAATTTGGATCGGCCAACATAAGATCCAAAGGGTACACGTTCATGATCGGGCCACCACAAACGTCATTCCCTTCCCTATTCTAGACAAGTTGGGATTGGTTGACTAAATCCAGCCCACAATGACGTTTTGTCTAAGGTCCTTCAATGGGGCATGCATCCTGGTGAAGGGCATAGTTCACATAAACTTTATAGTAGGGGACTAGTTCCCCATAGATGCAACGTTCATAATGGTTGAGGAAATGCCCAGGTTTAACTTGATCTTGAGAAGATCATGGTTAGCACAACTTAGGATTGTCTCCTTGCCTATACACTAGGAAATCCAACTACCATATGCAGGTAGGGAGGTGGTGATCTGTGGTGACGAGGTAGCAACACAACAAATCAGTAATGTAGACATGGAGTAAGGCTCAAAGGTCACAACCTCTGAACCTAAGATGCCTACTCACGCATGCATTAACCATCCAATTGAAGGATAGGCCCAGCGAGCCAAATCCTAAATTGAAAATGCATGGGTTGAGTTGTCCTTCCAAGCAGAGGATGGCAATGTGAATGAGGGCCCTGGTGAAAAACCTTAGCCCTACGTTTTAATCAACCCATGATGGGTCAAGAGGTAGCAATTCATAGCGTAGCAACCCTACTACTTCCTGCCCAGTTGTCATCCCTTGTACATTCATCACTTCTCTACTTTAATAACATGTCATCCTTTTTGCATGTTATGAAATGGCCTGAAATGTCCTAAAACTAGCATTGTTACTTTTTTCTTCAATAACATGCCATCCTTCTAGCATGCTACGCTATGGCCTGAAATGGCCCAAAACTAGCATCATCGTTTTTTGCTTTGTTAGTGTGCTATCTCTTTTTGCAATGGCCCGAAATGGCCTGAAATGGCCTAAAACTAGCATGGTTGCTTTTCTCTTTGTTAACATATAATCCTTTTGGCATGTTACGCAATGGCCCAAAATGGCCTAAAACTAGAAATGCCCCGAAATGGCCTAAAACTAGCATATTAAAGCATGAAATATTTACATGATATGCAAGCTAATGCAAAAACAGTTTCTTTTCTGAAGCTTTTCATTTGATTCAAAAATTTCACCCATTGTCAATGTTTGCGAAACTTTTACAAAATTACAACATTTCAAAAGTTTCAAAAGAAAATCCCATGCTATCATGGCTTATCTTTGTTTGCATTGTCCCCACTGCTTGCCTTTGCTTCATCTACCCATGCATCGTCCTCCCCTGCATTTCCTTCTACTGGTTCTTCATTTCCTCCCTCTATGAGCCTTGCACCCTCATCTGGAGCCTACATCATAGGAATGAGGTAGTCAGTTAGGGAAAAAAAAGGCAAACTATGACATAACATGAGCATCTATACAGTAAAGCAACTAACTTGAGAAGGGTCTGCATCGATCTCAAAGGGTATCCAGTCTAGATCGAGCTTGAGGCCATGCTAGATCTCCTTTGTCATGATGTCCATCCAACACCTATTTCTAGGTTTAGTATTTGTAGTGGTGACTCACTCCTTTTCCATGGTCGTCCATATTAGAGGTCCCGAGGAAAGGGAGGTGGTTGTGGTCTCTCCTATAGGAAGGTCTACTTTCAAGTTATGAGATTCCGTAACCTTCACCTACTCTTTGAACTTAGCATAGGCCTTAGAAGCATTGATGGCATTCACGAATGCTTCATATGTGAATGCCTCCAAAATAGCATCTTTATATAGTTTTCAATGGATGTCATTCTCCAGCTTGTATATGTGTTTGTGGTTTCTCTAGGTTTGCCCCCATTTGAAAACCTTGGCATTGATATCTTTCATGTCTTGACAATTCTAGGCTAGCAAGTCCACCTGTATTTTCTATTGAACTATCTCATGAGTGGATTTAATGTTCTGATGAACAATAGTCCAAAATATGGCATAGTCATCTACAACCTTATGCCAGTCCTCTGCATCGGGGTTACGAGTTACGAGGAACTTTTTCCTCCACCTGAGATCCCTCACCTCAATGACCAGGTTGGCCTCTCTTTGCTTAGCCTTTTGGACCCATTTCCACAGGTTCTCGTTAACATGCTTATACTCCCATAGATAGCATGTTGAGTGCAAGATGCACTTGTAAGCCTCATCAAACACACGATGAGGCACCTGGGTCATGTCAGGTGAGAGTGTAGGCATGACACCGACTTTCATAGGTCGCATTGGGTCCCATTTGAGCTGAGAGGCTACCTCGACACGAAGAGTGTAGCAATCGCATTAGCATAGCAAAATCAACGAATTCAAAATTTTTTACCATAACAACATGGGAGCATTTAACACTACTACTTAGCTGCATTAGGATCCACCTATTGAAGGTGTTTGATCATGTCATCGACATGTCCTTGCACGAATGCAAACTTGTTAGGGATCTCGAGCCATGACTCTGCACGAATCAGAGGAGGGTCCCATGGCATCAGTAGTAGCACCTGTTACATGGATAAGCATATTAGTAATGGCCAAGATGGACTACAATTAGATAGACATATTGCTGAACTCAACCACGTCTTGCTACAATCTTTCTTCTTGTTGATGCAAGATGATGGTGGTAGCCTTGGTGGAGGGCCTTGCCAATTCCATACAGACCCTTTCCTCATGCACTGATGCCTTTCCTTTTAGGATACCAACATCTTTTTCATTCAAGGGAGATGCCTCTTCATTAATAAAAGGCTCCCTAACGACAAGATCCCCTGCTCTAGAAATAGGAGCTCCTTATTTTTGAATAGGGCCCTTTCCTCTTAGATTGGGGCCTTCACATTTTTATTCATTGCCCTCATTTGAGGGGTAGATACTTCTTCATTACCTTCTTCTTCTTCTTCTTCTTCCTCTACTAGCAAAGAAGCATGTTTGCATCAGTTTAAAACAAATTAGCTCAAAGTAGATGCTACACTACACTATCTAGTGTAGCATAGCATAGCAAAAAATGGCAAAGTAAGCATCGCATAAAAGTGTTTACCAATGGTGTGTTGCATCCTCTACAGCTTAAGGTGCATTCTTCATCCCTCTTGTCCCTCCACATGAAGGGTTTCTATAGCTAGGGGCGGCCTCTTCCTTCACAACTCCTTGGGCATATTCTTGGCTATGAGACGCTCTCCTCACGTCACGCTATCGACTATAGCAGGGGGCATCTCTCCTATGTTGTCTTAGCCACGAACACTGCAAGCCGCCAGATCTTTAGTCATTACAAACAATGACTCCCTAATCATTTCTAGGATNGTTAGATCAAGGGGCCTTAGACTCCTTGGTCAAGAACATCCAAAAGGTGGGGCTTATGGATCTGTTCGTGGCCCCAAACCTGAGCATTCCTATCACCAAGATGCTTTCTCTGGTCAACTCCTTCTTTGAGAGGACGGGCCATATTCGCATGCATGTACAGGAGGTGTGGGTTGTCATTGAAATCAATGACCATCTATTTATAGAACTGTTTAGTGTTCCTTGCAATGATGTCCCCATAGGGTAGAATCATAAGCAAGAATTGATCCTTCAGAATAAGAATATTGAGGAGTGGTTGAGGCTCACTAAGGAGCAAAAAGGGTTCCCCATAAATAAGCCTAAGGACGACCCCATCATGGAGATTTACCTGGTCCTCCATGCCCATGCATTCCCTCACNTCCTCTCAAAGAAGGAGTTGACCAGAGAAAGCATCTTGGTGATAGGAATGCTCAGGTTTGGGGCCACGAACAGATCCATAAGCCCCACCTTTTGGATGTTCTTGACCAAGGAGTCTAAGGCCCCTTGATCTAACTAACACTAGCATGCTGCTACTTCTCTGTACTTGAAATAGATGTTTATCCCTGCGTCTTGACAGTCACCACCATTACACCCTAGAGCTTCTTCACCCTTGTAACAATTTTTACAAAACATGCTTAGCATAGCATGATGACATAGAAAATACATGGATTGCAAAAGCACTTGAGCATGTGGCACCTACTGTTTGACCCACCAGGATTATATGGTAATGGGAACGGTGGGAGTTCAGCCATCATAGCTTCTTCAACCATGACCTCCTTGAAGGGTTCTTCCCACTCCTTATCTAGCCAACACTTCATCTTACAGTGATTTTAGAGAATACAAAATGTGCCTAGGTAGGTATGGTATTCCCCCTACACTAACCGATCACACTCGCCTGCAGGTTCTTGGCAGAAGATAACTCTTGTAGGGCTAGCTACGTTGTAGCTAGCAGACCCGATCGGTTGTGAACCCCATCATCATTGATAAAGAACATGGTGACAAATACATACTCTTAGCATTTAGCCAATATGGCTAGCATTGCACAACACAGCGGAGCAAAGCTATAAAACTCACCCGCCAGCATAATAGATAGTCCCCGGTTGGTTCTGAAAGCACGTCGCCATGTAAAAAGTAGGAACAATGTGTTGTACTAGTGGTAGCATCTGAATTCGAGCATGTCCTAGATCCAGGCTAAATGCCTTAATCCTATTAAGTGTTTTCTGGATCCCTCTCCCTACCTACTCATGATTTCCCCATCAATAAAAAATCTTAGAACGTTATGACTCATCCTAGGCAGCATGGCTTCTACTATGACAAATGCCTCCACCTCCTCTAGGGAGGATCAAATGATCACACTAAAGTGGTCGAGAAGGAATTGTAGGAAATCCCATGCCCCTATCCTAAACCAGACCTATTGCTCTCCCATATGTACATGGGGAGGAGGGGCATTGGCCACAGGTCTTCTCACATTGCACAAGACCCCTCTAATGTCCAAAATGATTAGCCTAGACCTCGGCCTTTCCTTGCACACCATAATCAGTAGATGTTAGCAACATACTTAAAGGAAATACACACACAACATAGCAAAGTCTAGTAGTCCATGTATATAGCGTAGCATAACCCTTTGCCCATACATAGCATAGCAAGAACATGCAAATAAGCCTAGCATAGCAACAAAACAATTGACAATATGATCCAATAAAACATGTGTCGTGCTGCCACATTATACATGGCCTAGCCCTCCCAAAGGTTTTATGTCACGACATGTTAGGGTTGAGCAACTTAAATTTTCCTAGTCCTTGTGGTTATGACAACCACGGTAGTGGTGGTTTCAGCAACCTTACATGCAACCACGATGTGATGTTTATGCATCTGCCATGGCCAAGACAGTGATGGCGATGATGCAATGGCCAAACTAACATGACCATATAAAATGTAGATAGCAAAGAATGAACGCAAAACAAGAGCATAGAGCAATCAAAAGCGCAAAAACGAGGAAGCGAAGGGGACATAGTAACCTACTAGGTCAATAGTGTGCTCTGCCATGCCACAATACATGCTTGTGGTGCATGCCCCAGGGTCTTCTTCACCTCCTCAACCCTTGCAAGCACCATATGTGTCTTAGGATCCATTTTCTTGTTTGTAGATTCACACCCTTCGCTACAAAAACCATCCTTACTAGCTAAATGACACAATCATTTCGTGCTTCAAAATTTCCTTATGCTCCGATGTGGGCTCCGCACTCTTATGGTGAAAATGGAAAAATTGCCAGGTTTTAACCCCTATTTATGGCCATAATGACAAGGTGAAGAAACTTTCCTCTCTCTCTCTCCAATTAATGTGAGGCACACCGTATAGTGTAGCATGCTTGCCATGACATCATAGCACTATTAGCATTAAAGCCTTGACATGCTTCAACCCAACTACTTGTCTTCCTGAAAACAAAAAATATATTTGTTTTTGATTAAGGGTCTAAAAAGACCTTAAACTAAGCATCCTTAGCATAGCTGCACCCCTGGCAGTCCACAATGACATTAAACTAACAACACCACATGCTTACATCAGCAGTTTTTGCATCTTCTTCCACATGGGCAATGTCACAATTTCTAGAATTTTCATGTCTGTAGTTCATATTTTCACATTGAAGATGTGGCACTTCTCATATTCACAATTTCCCATTCACATACTGTTATTTTGCATATTAAAGATCTTGCATGTCCCAATTTGGTAGTCTGGAATGACATTAAACTAGTGGTTTGGCATTTGCATATCAATAGTTGCATGCCACCACTTTACGTCAGCACTTTTACACCCTTAGCATTCCTACGCTCTTGTACCCTGGTGGTCCACCATGACCTTCAATGGCAAACTTGCAATCTCACTACTACTTTGCAAATTTCCATTACACATAATCTCTGACAGGTGCCTCTTAACCAAGCTTTCATCTTATGATGGCAGGTCAAGTGAGAGATGGGAATCCATCATGACCTTTCCATGCCTTTAATGTTAGCAGGGCCATAGGGTAAGCTCATAAGACAGTTAAATCCTAACATGATTGACTGGGGTTCCACCACAACTAGCACTATAGTAGCCTTACAGGCATCCCCAGACTGGCCTAAGCATCTAGTCAAAGCCCTAGACTTAGAGGCTGGGGATGTAACTAAGGACCCTCTCATCGAGACACCTGTGACCATGTCAAAATGGGAGGTGAAAATGTTAAGACTCAGCTCTCTCCTAGACACATGAACACACAAAAACGTAGCTAAGATCCTGCAAGAAAACATCGATGTCTTCACATGGTTGTACAATGACATGCTAGGTTTGGATCCATGGTTGATTCAGCATAACATCATCCTAGACCTACACATGAAAGTAGTCAAGTAGAAGGCTCAAAAAGTTAAGCCAGAAATCACACTAGCCATGAGGGAAAAAATCACTAAGCTATACCAAGAAGGTTTCATTGGTGTAGTTGACTATTCAGAGTGGGTGTCCAATGTCGTTGTGTTTTTGAAGAAAATGGGAGAATACAAATCTGTATAGACTTCTAGGACTTGAACAAGGAAACAATCAAGGATGACTTCCCACTTCCAAGCATTGATCAGCTCATCAACACCATGACTAGCCATGCTCTGCTATCCTTCATGGATGGTTTCTCTGGATATAACCAACTCTACATTAACTTAGAGCACCAGCTATCAACAACCTTCATGACCCCATGGGGGACCTTCTGCTCTACCATGATGCCTTTTAGGCTCAAGAATGCTGGAGCAACCTACTAGTGAGCCATGACTTACATTTTTAGTGACCACATCCTAGAAACATTAAATGACTATGTGGATGATATAGTAGTCAAGTCCAAGAAGGCAATTGATCACCCACATGATTTAGGGGTAGTCCTCAAATGTTTCCAAATGCATGACTTTTGCCTCAATCCTAAGAAGTGCGTCTTCGGGGTTAAAACTGAATGCATGTTAGGGTTCGTAGTATCGGAGGCCAGAATACGGGTGGATCCTGACAAAGTCAAGGCCATCGTCAACCTAGCGCCTCCCAAAAACCTTAAGGAGTTATGTGGTGGACAAGGTAGAGTGTAATTCATTCGAAGGTTTATGGCAAGGTTGATCGACAAGTTACACCCCATGCAACATCTTCTGAAGAAAGGGGTTAACTTTGAATGGACAACCTAGTGTCAACAAGCCTTCAACGACTTGAAGAAGGAGCTTTCACACCTCTCGACTGTGCATCCACCACAAAGGGACAAAACCTTTTTCATCTACCTCACCACCTATGACATATCTATCACTGCACTGTTGCGTTAGAAATGAGATGATGGTTCTGAGATACCAATGTACTATTTAAATCACACACTAATAGCACATCAGGCAAGATACAATGAAGTGGATAGGAATTACCTAGCCTTCGTGTTTGTGCTAAAAAAGTGATAGCATTACCTATTCCATAGCACAACCAACATCATTTTCAAGAGTAATATACTTCAGGATATCACTAACAACCAATATGAAAGTAGCAAGATAGCCTGATGGAAGGCAATAACCACGAAGTTTGATTTATGCAATGTAAGTCAATCATCAACAAAGGGTCAAGCCATAGCAACCCAACTCATGGCTTCGCCAATCAACAACCAGGCAACCATAGATCCCAAATTCCTAGATGAATATGTTAGCAATGTCCACATCATCCCGCCGCATTTTGAATCCATCTTACATTTCAATGGTGCCTCGACTACATGAGGAGGTATCGTTGCTACCATAATCATGTTTCCCTATGGGGAAATATATCCATCTACTTATTGATTTACGTTCCCTTGCACCAACAACATGGAAAAATACAAAGGGCTACTCAGAGGCCTCTTAACTGCCTAAGCACTAAGCATACAACACCTATCCATCCAAGGAGATTCACAACTAGTTGTGAATCAAATCACCAAGGTATACGCCTACAAAGCTACACACTTGCAATCCTACTACAACCTAGAAAAAATCTTGCTTAAGAAATTTGTAACCATAGATGTGCAACACGTACCACATAATGAAAACATCATGGTAGATGCCTTAGCTACCATTGTGTTAAACATTCCATCACATTCCCTGACAAACTTGCCAACCTCGATCATAGAATGCGTAGAGCCTATCACTTAGGTGGAGCATGTGGCATCTTTCAGTGCTGAAGATATCCAAGAGTGGTATGCAAACATCAAAACTTATCTATAGCACGAAGATCCCCTAGGAGGATTGACATCTAACCAGAGAGATGCAATCCATATGTGTGCCCAGCAATATGTGCTCATGGGAAATGATGCCTTGTGCCGACACTCCTACAATGGGATATTACTGTCATGCTTAGGTGACAAGCAATCGCAGAAGGTAGTTAATGAAGTACATAAGGGGCTTTGTGGTGGACACATAGCACCCAGGGCTATGGCTACTAGAATTAGATCCCTAGGGTACTACTGGCCCCACATGGAACATGACTACCTATTTAAATTCAAGACATGTGACAAGTGCTAGAGATACGCAAATATGATACACATAGCTCCTACAGACCTACACCCAACACAAATCACGTGGCCCTTCCAACAATGGGGATTAGACCTCATAGGGCTTATCACACCTAAGTCCTCTACTAGTTATAGCTTCATTATCAGTGCCACTGAGTATTTTACCAAGTTGGTGGAAGCTATTCCCCTAAGAAAGACGACATTGCAAAAAATCTACGGTTTCATCCTAGACAACATTGTAACTAGGTTTGGGCTTCCAATGACTATCGTGATTGACAATGGGCCACAATTTAGAAGTACAGAAACCTGAACCTTCTATAGTAATCTAGGCATTAAACAATCATTTTATTCCCCTTACTATCCAAAGGAGAACAGGTAGGCGGAGGCTACAAATAAGTCCATCATCAACTTGCTGAAGCGGATGCTTAACAATAGTAAGAGGTAGTGGCATGAGCAAATCCTCTACATCCTATGGGCCTACCAAACGACATACAAAATGGCAACAATTAAGACCCCTTACAATCCTGGTTACAGATCTAAAAATGTATTGCCTCTTGAGTTGTAGGTATGATCACTCCAAATGATCCTTGTAGATGTCATGAGTGAAGCCCAAAATAATGAGTCACAAACCATCAACCTCAACTCAATGGAGGAGGAGCATGTGTAGACATTGAGATGCATTGAGCACTACCAAAGTAAGTAGCAAGAGAAGCACCATGCAGACCTGCATTGATGGCTAGTGTAGAAGGAAGACCTCATCCACAAGGCCATCTGTGAGCATGTGAGCAAATTCTCAGCCAACTGGGAAGGCTCTTATGTGGTTACTAAAGCCTTCAAGAATGGAGCCTTCAAGCTGGTAGACATGGATGGAAACATGTTCGCCAACCCATTGAATCACTCGTATATCAAGTTGTACTACATCTAAAGTGCAACAACAATAGTAACCATCATCCGCTACGATGATAAACTAGCAATAGCACCAAGTAGCATCTGCAATAACGATAAACTAGAAGCATCAAGAACTTTCTACTATGACATAAAAATGGCACTACTAGTCCACTATGACTATACACTAGCACTGCTCATCCACTATAATGATAAACTAGCATGTACAGTCCATTGGGACCTTAAACCAGCACAATGATCTGATGGGACCTTAAACTAGCACATGGTCTACCAAGACCTTAAACTAGGTTCACATCACATCCCCAACATGCACCAGCACTAGATACACATTGAATGAGTCGGCATGATGCTAATGTATGGGTGGGATGTTGTAGCTCCGAAACATGGTCCACAATGCACTAAGAATGTGATCCAAAACAAATGTGGCATTGCCACCATTGGCATCATGCTAACCCTCTAAAGATGTCATATGGTATTATTTTGGCCCTTTGAACCTATCTTCATCATAGCCCATCACCCTGATGGTGGTTCTAGGGCTAGTTCCTGCATCTGGAGTACTGGCAGTATTGTGGCCTAGCCACAATATTGTCACTCTAGCTCCTTGCCAATGCCTAGGCTTTCATGAAATTAGCTATGTGGCAACTGATCCCATAGCTGAACTAGGAATGCAAGCCCCTGGTAGGGATTCCAAAGCATCTGCACCCACAGTGACTCTCGACACCTTCGAGACCAATCCCTCCACACCGATGCTGCCAAGGCCATTGCTTGCCTTCTTGCCTTGGAAACCGCACACCAACACAGGTGTCCAACGGCTTCACTAATTTCTGCAACTAGCAAAACCTTTACCCTTATGGGCACGTCTTGCCACAGTAGCAAATGCTACCGCATCGTGAAGTGAGTGCCTCGGCTAGCTTGGCTACTACAGAGTGAAAACTCCCATGGCACTCATAACACAGCTCACCACCTGGGAAACACTAGTGTAAGTTCCATGAAATGTGTAACACGCTAACCACATGGAATACATTTGTAGGTAGGTCAAAACCCTTCACAGATGTAACACAACTCATCCTGTGAAGGAAACACCTATCCTACAACAGGTTGAAGAAAAATGCCAACCAAAGATGAAAATGTAGATGAGCCCCTCAGAGCACTCCAATAAGGGACTCTGCTAAACATCATCTTTTCTCTTTTCCTTAACCTCCACAAAACCAATGCAACACTCTCAAGTGTAGTTAAGCGATGTTTCGACACTCACCAAGCGACAACCTTAGCATTTCCCCTGCTTTGGTGTTTCGTATTCTTTCCAACCTTTATCAAGCCTGTTCTCTAGACCTCGACAAAGAGGGGCCAATGAAACACCCCAAAAAATGTGAGGTCATTCTTGCTTCACCAGGTAAAGTACTTCATGCAGTGTTATGATAGTTCTTAGGGAGGAGAACACTTTGAGTTCAGGCCAACTAGTTTAGCAAATTTTCTACTGTGGGCATGAACAAGCTCTACGGGTCATCCTGTCTGTTCATCCAAGTAGCTCGCCCGATCGATAGCCTATTCAGAAAAGGCGTGGAGTTGGCAGTAGCATTCTGGATGCATAAGAAATAGTTTAGCAAGCTTTCTAAGTCATGAGGTCTACTACACTACACTACCCCTTGCTATTTAGCGTAGCAAGCTTCAAAAGATAATTGTAGAGCAAAGTGCTACCCTATGCTATGCCACGTGATGTAGCATGAAAACAGCTTCACAGCCAGTCTCCTCACCCAATTTCAAGTCCTTCGACAATGTCCCTCTCCAGTAGGAAGCAGCAAACCATGTCTGCTACTATGCTACGCTAAGCTACAAGGTGTAGTGAGGTGTAGCAATCCTATAGAAGAGACAGAGGGTAGCTCAAAGGGCAAAAATAGTAGAGTTTGCAAGTCTTGCATTGTAGGAAGCAAAGTTTACAAATTAGCAAAGCTTTTGCAACTAAGGCCAGTTTCTACGCTACGTAGCATAGCACAGCGTAGCAAGCATGCAACACACATGTAGCAGAATGCACAACAAGGTGCTATGCTATGCCAATGATGCTACGCTAAAAAGCATAGCAAGGCATGTAGGTGGTTGTGCAATATCAATGCACTTCACCTAATTGAACTGTTGACACATGTCTCCAGATGTTGATGGTGCAATTATAGCATGGTAGGCTCATAGTTGCGACATTGTAGTCACAGCCACAATAGTCATGAGCATCTAACAGTCATACTAGCATGGGTACCACAAGCAAATCAGCAAAATTCCAGGACACGTGGCATCCAAACTACCCCTTTCGCATGCCTTTGGTCCTATAAATACCCCAACAAGCAACACTAAAAGCTCTCTTCAGCTCTCTCTCCTTTTTTTTCCTAACACTCTCTTTGGTTCCCTTAGAAATTCTACTCAGTGTGAAATTTTGTGAAGTGTCTCATTTCTTTTCTACGTAGTGAAAAGTTCTCTCCCTGGCACGTTGCAGCATCGAGCATTGTAAGCTTTCTGTTCGACACCGTGAACAATTAGCATTGCCAACTAACATTCTATTTTGTCCTTACTTCTACCACCATGGTAGAATCCCCACGCTGTTAGCACCAAATTCTGCACCCAAGTGCACAACCTACCCACTCTGCACACCTTAGTTACTCTCGGGATCTCTACACTCTGTCATGCTATGCAACCGACTATATCTACCTTGACAAAGAAAATTTGTAGCTTCGAAGTCGTGCATTCTTCTAACTGTATTTTACTTTTTTTTACTATCACATGTTGCATCATTTCCTATTTTATTTACTTTTGAGTATCATTTTGCTCATTTATTTTCAAGCATCACTTCGCATTTCTATTCCCATTTCAAAAATATATGTTGCAAAAGGCTATATAGATGTCAATTAAGTCCCTATCTGATTGACAAGACCATTTAGGATGCCCTGTATCTATACACACTTCCAACATGACCTTCCCAATTGGATGAGGGAGGTCCAACCAGACCTACTCCTATCCCTCCTACCTAGTCCTTCTGGGCTAACCCGTCTTCTCTTACTACTCCCTTTGTGATTACAACTACACTTCCGCAACCCGTGATTATAGCTGCTATGGGTAGCCACACCAATCCTATGGTGTTTCAATGCCTTCTCTCACCTACTTCACCTATTCCATTTGCAGCTACTATCCCTTTGCAGGTAGTTCACCAACCTATTCCTGCGGCACATAACAAACCAATCATGGCTACCCTGCCACATGTTCATACCATACCAACTTTGCAAACATACGTGACTTCTGCCTCTATTGCTACATTCACGTCAGTTCCACCCACTATGGTGGGCCCCAGCCCATCCACATGGTGGGTCCCATTTTCTTCTTCACCTATTCTACAACCATCATAGATGTCTCACTATGTGCGATGTCAAATACACCAAGCCTCACAGATAGTGCAACTCAACATGGTGCAGAATTGTGATGAACATGGGTGCTATTGTCACCTAACCCTTTTGAGGGTCATCCTTAATGGACTTATCATGAAGTGTCAACTAAGCTAGCCATGGTTCTTCAACTATAAAGTGAACCATGACAATGTGGATTGCTTTCTCTTAAGCTGGCATGTTTTCGTCAACTGGGATAGATGCTAACATGTAAACCATGGCCTCATGATGCACCGTAGAATTCATTATTAGGTCATATAGAATTAAATTTTTCTTTTTCTTCTTTAAGGCCTGTTTGACTTGTGTAAGGGCATTGAGAAGATCCTACCTACTATCTTCTTGTTTGCTACCCCTTTCCTCTTCTATTCGTCCTAGAATACAAATCTCCTAAGTGGGAGTGGTTTCTGGTTGAGCATTGGGCTTTCTTGGATGGGAAGGTGATGATCGTGTCTACACAACATTACCAGTTTCCAATGATGAAGGGGCCATGGGCATTGATTGAAACACCACAAAATTTTGAGTCTCGGCATCTCGAATGTAGATTTTTCTAAGTGTCAAAGCTATAGCACTTTTTTCACCCTACTACACTATGTATCATAGTGTAGCATAGTGCTACAGTTCATAGCATAGTGCTATAGTGTGTACCGTAGCACTACAGTGTAACACCCTGCTACACTATGTAGCGTAGCGTAGTGTAGCACAAGAATGTGCAGCATAGCACTATAGTGTAGCGTACTAATACAATGTGTAGCATAGCTATGTAGTGTATCATAGCATAGCATAGCACTAACTACCAAATTTTCAATACTTTTATAAGTTTCAAAATGATGGCACTTTCTAGACCCTACTACGCTACATAGTGTAGCACAACACCAACTATTAGATTTGCAAGATTTTTCTAAGTGTCAGAATGATGGCACTTTTTTACACCCTACTACGCTATGTAGTGTAGCATAGCATAGCACTACAATGCACAGCGTAGTGCTACAATGCATAGCATAACACTACAATGAGTAGTGTAGCACTACAGTGCGTAGCATAGTGCTACAGTGCAATACTCGATGCTACAGTGGGTAGCGTGGCGCAACAGTGCAACACCTAGTACTACAGTGTAGCATAGTGTTATAGTATAACACCCACCGCACTGCCACATGGCACCTTATCTACATTTTGGGGTAACCCTAGCCCTATAAATACCTTTGCGTCCTCTTTTGAAAGAGAAGGGGAAAAAAGAAAGGAGGTTTCCATTTTTCTTCACCAACAAGGCATTTGGCATTTTAGCATCTTGGCACCTAGCTTCGTGGGAAAATGAAACCCAAAGCATGCCACACTGACAGAGAGGCATAGCTATACTACATGGTACATTGCAACCCCATTGTAGCCTAGTGAAACATCATGTAGTACAATGTGACTACCGACCCAACAGGCATAGTTTATCACAATGAGCACCAGATTTCACAGCTTGACACCATCGAGGCTATGATTGCGGTCTTACTATGCCTATTATACACTCTATATACTTGTACCCCTTTTTTGGGGTTGTGCATATTCTTATTCAAACTCTCTTTTTTTATTATAGCATTTATTTTTTAGCATTGTAAGGTGTTTGATTATGTTTATTGATCAGTTATGTTCTTTAGCATGTGTCCATTACTGTGCACATTACATTTTCTTTTATTTTACCACCAGGTGTTCCATTTAAAATTATTATTTGAAAAAGGGTTATTGTACACCTATTAAGTCCCTGTTTGATCGACAAGACCATTTATGGCACCCTAAATCCAGTTTCTCCAACACAACCCTTGTGCAGATTTGGGGTTAGGTTGTGCACCTGAAGACCTCTTGGTGTTTCTAGCCACCGAAGTTTTTTTTTGCTACATTTTTTTGGTGCTAAAAGGAGGGCCTAAACCATTTCTATCTACATTTTTGATTAGCACTTAGTCAAAACTTTGGCTGTTCTAGAGAGCATAACAACTTCTTAGAGCATAGCAAGCTCCAGCGTGGCGAGCACTACACCATAGTTGACCATTTTTAGCAGTTGTCATACTTAGCATTTTTTTTTGCATTTTCATTCTTAGCATTTTTTCTACATTTTCATACTTAGCATTTTTTCTACATTTCCATACTTTTCATTTTTTTTCCTTTGCATTGTTACACCTAGCCATTTTTTTTATATTTCTATACTTGGCCATTTCCCTGATACTAACAAACTTCATAATTTTTCTGTTATTTTTAGAGTTAGCTATTTTCTACAGNACAAACAAAGTTGTATTGTTCGTGGCTTAATGCGGCATGCTTTGACTGNATCAACCTTCCACATTGGTGTCTAACACATTTGACAGCACAATCCAGTCAAAGCATGCCGCATTAAGCCACGAACAATACAACTTTGTTTGTACCAAAATCGAAGCAAGACTACTAGTGGATTACCTCGATTTAGAGGTAAAATAGGACTATGAATGATTCCACTAGAATGGACTCTAGAATCATTCAATGTTGGAATGGGCTCTAGAAGGCTCAGCTAATTCAGTGATTTTAATTGCACTCAGTTAGCATTCCTGGCCTTCAAAAATAGTTGCTTCGCTCAAAAATCCAAGTCCTTTAGCAATGGCTCCTTCACCAGAAAGTGGCAAACTTAGAAAAAAGTAGGACATGTCGATTGCTACGCTATGCTATGCTACGTAGTGTAGCATAGCATACCAACTCTACAGGAGTAACAAAAGGCATCTCAAATGGCAGGATCAGAAAGTTTGTAAGTTTCACATTGCAAAAAACAAAGGTTGCAAATTTTCAATGTTTCCACAATTAATTCCAACTGCTACACTATGCTACACTATGTAGCATAGCAAATATGCAAAGAATAGTCAGCATCCTTCAAAGGTTTCTAGCACATGCAACAAGATGCAATGCAAATGTTTGCTTCAAATTGGTGGCTACACTATGCTACGCTGCACGTAGAGCAATGTAGCAAGATGCTACATTACACCAACATGCTATACTACAAAGCATAGCATAGCATATCAGGTAGTTACACTACATCAATTCACTTCACCTAAATGAACCGTTGGCACACATCTTCAAGATCTACCAGTGCAATTACAGCATGGCAGGCTCGTCTAACAATCATGCATGTCCATGCAACATAGACAATTCAACACAAGCCTAGGACACATGGCATCCAAACAGTATCTTTCATGTGCCCTTGATCCTATAAATACCCTGATGAGCAACACTCAAGGGGTTGGATGGATGGTGAATTGATTTCCTAGCATTATAAACATCTTGTTTGACATTGTAAAAAGTTAACAATCTTGCTTGGCATTTTTTTCTCTTTCCTGCTATCCTCATACTATTTTTCATTCTTGACTCCCGACTCCGCATTCAAGAATACAACTGTCTTACTCTAAACATCTTGGTTACTCTATGAATCCCTATGCCCCTTAGTGCCATGCAACTAATTTTATCCACCTTGACAAAGTGAAGTCACATTCTTGAAGTGGTGCATTTTTCTAACTGCATTTTACCTTGTTTTCTTGCTTATCATTGCATTTTACATCGTTTTTTGTCCCTTTTGCGTTTAAAGATTATTCTATGTTACAAGTCTTGTTTTCAAATTATCTGTTTGTAAAAGGTTATATTAACATCCACTAAGCCCCTATTTGATCAACCAGACCATTCAAGGTGCCCCGTTTCCATTTTATCTAGCATGGCCCTCACATGGATCTGGGGTTAAGATTGTCACAATTGACGACCTCTCGGCATTTTCTAGCCGTCGATGTTTTCGATTGCTACAGTTTTCTGGAACTAGAAAGAGGACCTTTTAGTTCCCTTTATGGTAGTCCTGTAAGTGTTCTGCATCCTGATACATGTTAGCGTAAACTAGACACCTGTTTGTGGTTGTTTATGCATCGTGTGGTGCAGATCTGTTGCTTCGACGGTTCCTCTGAAATCCTATGGGACATAAAGCCTCTGATTTCTATTTAACTTGTCTATTTTATGGTAGTCTTGCATGCATTTTGTACACTATCGCACACTATCATAAATGTGACACCCTTTTGTAGTTGTTTACGCATTGTGTGGTACAGATTGGTCACTCTGACGATTCCTTGGGAATCCGACAAGACATAAAGCCTTCTCAATTGCTTTCCAATTTTCTTGTTTTTTCTCATCTGTAAAATCATTTAGCTTCATAACAATGACTTCCTTGAGCACCATTGCTAACACTTTTAATTTTGAGATTCCCATCATGGTTCAAGGCATCATAGGTGCTAAACAACTACTCAACCCGATGCTGGAAACACATCGATCCCTCAAGATCCAAAATCAAGGACCTGAGGGCTTGGCCCAGCAGCATGAATGCTACAACTTCCTCTATGCAAAGCTTCATGCAAATTTTCCCTTAGATGTGAATGAACTCAAAGACAAACATAGCTTCGACTTCACTTACTAAAATAGAAAGGAATTTGTTCCCACTCCTGGTGCTTCCATCCCTTTGACACAGATAAACCAATGGCTTTTAGCCTAGATGATGTAGTTGGTTAGACTTACGGAGCAACAAGACATGACATCTAACCATTAGGATGCCTTCCAAGATGGACAGGAGGAACTCGGTTCCCAATCTGATGGGGGAGGTCAAACTAGCCCCATTATCGTCCCTCCTACCAAGTCCTTCTAGACCAACCCATTGTCTGTCATCGCTCCCTTCGTGATCACACCTATCCTTTTGCAACCCGTAATTATCTCTGCAATGGCTAGCCATGTCAACTCCTTGGCATATCAATGCCCCTTTTCTCCTATTTTGTTTGTAGCCACTATTCCTCTACAAATCATTCATCAGTCCATTCCTGTACCACATCACACATCAATCACAACTACCCTTCTGCATGTCCACACCATACTGACTTCATAGTCGTACACAACTTCCACCTCCATTTCCATATTTATACCTATCCCATCATCAGTGGTGGGCCCAGGTTCATCCACATGGTGGATCCCATTTATTTCTCCCCCTGCTACACTACCATCATAGATGTCTCATCACACTCGCCAACAGACTTACCAAATCCTGCAAATGGTACAACCTAGCATGGGGCTATGGTCTATCCCACTGGCTACACAAACAGTCCATTCTATAGCCCAACCCATGGTTTCTACCCTAACAACATCACCTACCGGGTGGTGGATAATGCAAGCAGCACCATCCGTGATGGCCACCCTAATGGTACCACCAGTGGGTCATGCTGCTACCCCCACCATCCCACAAATGGGAGCTACCCCAGTAGTTCCCCAACCATATACATCATCCTAGGGTCTAGACGAAGTGTTCTAGCTCATCCAGACCCTTACTAAAGAGATAAAACATCTTAAGGCTATTGGGTCTGACTTGGTACAAGTCCTAGACTTTTACCAGGATGACCCCATTAGCCTTGCCATCCTTGCACTGATGCTACCCCCAAGGATGTCCCTCCCACACTTCACAAAATACAACGGGGAGGGAGATCCCAAAGCACATCTTATTACCTTTAGGTCTGAATCCCTTTTGTTGTAACAATGGCTACACATGATTATCTATGTCTTTGCTATGTCCCTAGCTAGGAAAGCTTTGGATTGCTACCGCGCGCTACCACACTCATCTATTTCAATTCTAGAGGAGCTTCTAACCCAGTTCATGATGTGCTTCAAGTATAAATTGAAGCTAGAAATCACACTGGATCAGTTGATGAGCATGAAGTAGGATCCCCTGTATCCAATCCAAAAGTTCATCCATCATTGGAGTGTAACCCTTAATGAAATCTGCGAGCCCATCACAAACGCCCACTTGCTGACCATTTTTAAGGGTGTAGTGAATGACTTCATGAAGTCTAAACTGTACTACCTCACTCCTTGCACTCTTAATCAAGCCTTCACTCAAAATAAGAACATACAAGATGTGGTCAAGGTGAGCAAATACCTGGCCTACATTACTTACAAAAACACCTTCACAAATAAGGATAAGGGTAAGGCCCCAATAGCCACAGTGGCCATTGTGGTGACCAAGGCCAAGCCCAAACCTAATAACAATGGTAACAAGAATAATAAGAAATCAAAACCACCCATAGCTAATCCTACACCCAAGCAGGGCCATCCACCACAACCTGCCATACCCATGCCCAAGACATCTGCATAACCCAAACCAAAATTTGAGCATAAATATTGTTCAAAGTATACCCTGCTACCTATCAAGCCTTCAAATCTTCTAAAGCAGCTACTAGTAGTGGGGTAAATCCAACACACGAAGATGTCAGAAGAGGGAATCAGGAAACATCAGTGCTACTACGAGCTCCTTAAGAACCCCTCTTTGGCCTTAACCAATGAGCCCCCATTTCCTAAGGTTTTCAGGTTGGATAGGTTTTGTGAATATCACCAATAGTGTGGTCACATTACATATTACTATCTAGCATTTCAGGATGACATCCAAAGGATGATTGATCAGGGAAAAATGGTGTTGGATGAAAACAACCTGATACATCCTAAGAATCAATCACTGCACATCTACACTAACCCTCTCAACACCAACAATGTCATTTATGTTATCAACACCATCGATATTGAAAGTGATCCTAGGCTGTCCCAACAACCATTTCTCATCCATGTGCCTTAGTGTAGCGCACCAGTACCATGTGTAACTAATCAAAGCCCGTAGTAGTCATTTGTCTTGAGACTTCCTCCTCGGGCATCCATCCCCATGCCACCTGTTAGAAACACCAAATCATCCTGCCCATTAGCTTCGTTCATCATCAAGGGGCCAACTCCTTCAGTAGCCCCTATCCTGCACAAGACAACCGAACAATCTTCTCGTCCTAAAAAATGAGAAGTGCATTTCATAGGAAAGACGTTGAAGCAAAGTACTACCCTAGGTATTTTCAAGCCTATGTCTTCACCCCCTACATCTAGGACTTCATCATCAAAGAGGGACGTTACTACAACCACACAATCTACACCATCCTGCCAAAAAGGGTTTGATAGATCGAAAACTACCCCTCCTCAAGAAATTTGTCTTCTAGGACAAATAGAAAAGGAGAAAGGTGGTAAAAAGGGGGTGGACAAGACCTCTTGGATGCCCTCACTCAGATCAAATAAGCTCTGAAATATAATAACACTATGTTGAGCTTGTATGACCTAATCATGACATTCATCCCACACCATGAGGCTCTGATCCGCATGTTGATGGTGATCCCAGTCAATGAAGACATGCCAGCAAAAGAGGAAGCAATCCATTCAGTCATGCTTTCCTCTACACTTGTAGAGCCAAAACCCTCTCAACTAACTTTCTATTATAACTCCATTAGGGAAGATCTCAAAAGGGGTCAAGTGACTATAGCACCCCTATTACTCACAATTCGGGTTAGCTAACATCGGGTCTAGATGGTACACATTGATGATGGGGCTGCCATGAATGTCATCCCCTTTCCTATTATGGAAACGTTGGGCTTGGTCAACCAAATCAAATCCACAGCAACGTCATGCCTAAAGTCATTTAATGGGGCACCGATCGTAGTGAAGGGCATGGTCCACATAGACTTCATGGAAGGGGATCAGTTCCCCACAAACGCAACGTTTATCATGGTTGAGGAGATGCCCAAGTTTAACCTGATCTTAGGGAGGTCATGGTTAGCATAAATTAGGGCTATCTATTTGTCCATTCACTAGGAGATCCACCTACCATACGCAGGTAGGGAGGTGGTGATCCATGGTGACAAGGTAGTGGCATAAGCAATCAATAACGTAAACATGGAGTAGGGCTCAAACATCATAACCTTTGAGAATGAAGCTCCTGCTTATGCACACACTAACCATCTAGTGGTGGAATTATCTCAGTAAGCTAGTTTCCAAAATGAAAAAGTGTGGGCTGAGTTGCCCTTCCAAGTAGGGGGCAATGATGTGGAAGAAGGCCCTAGAAAAGCATCGCAGCCTTACATTCTGCTAAACCCATGATGGGCCAAGAATCAGCTACACATAGCATAGCAACCCTGCTACTTCCTATCTAGTTGCCATCCATTGTACATTCACCATCTTTTTGCTTTGCACCCACATTAGTTACCAGTTAGCCATTCTCCAAATTTTTAACGCATCATCCCTTTAGCACACAACGGTCCAAAATGGCCTAAAACTATGCTACTCTATGGCCCAAAATGGCCTAAAATTATGCTATTCTATGGCTTGAAATGACCTAAAACTATGTTCCCCAATGGCCCGAAATTTCCTAAAACTATGTTCCCCCATCGCCCGAAATGGCCTAAAACTATGCTACGCTATGGCCCAAAATGGCCCAAAACTATGCTATGCTACGACCCAAAATGGCCTAAAACTATGGTATGCTATGACCCACAATGGCCTAAAACTATGCTACGCTATGGCCTGAAACCACCTAAAACTAGTCCATGGCCCAAAATGGCCTAAAACTAGTCCATGGCCCAAAATGGCCTAAAACTAACAACGGCTTGAGATGGCCTAAAACTAGCAAGGGCCTGAAATGGCCTAAAACTAGAACATAAAATCATGAAAATTTTACATAAAACTTAGCATGTAAACAATGCATAAGTTAGCATAGAATTGATTTCTTTTCTGAAATTCTCCTTTTAATTCAAAACTTTGGTCTTCTAAAAAATGTTTGCAAAAGTTTTACAACAATTCAAAATTCCAAAAAAATCTAATGCTATCATGGATTGTCTCTACCTACATCATCTTCATCATTCGCTTTTGCATCACAACCTTCTGTATCACCTTTCCCTGCATTGTCCTCCGCTGCCCCTTCATTTCTACCCTCTGCGAGCCCTGCACCCTCATATGGAACCTTCATCATAGAAATGAAGTAGTCAGCTAGGGCAACACACACAAGCTACAACAAAGCATAAGAATTAACACAATAGAAAATGATTGACCAGAGACGGACCTGCATCCATCTCGAAGGGTATCTGATCTAGACTGAGCCAAACCTCCTCTACCGTGATATCCACCCAATGCCTAGTGCTTGTTTTAGTGTCTATGAAAGCCTTTTCCTTTTTAGCGATCATCCATTTCGGTTGCGATCTCTCCTATGGGAAGGTCCACTTCCCATTCAGGAGACTTCATAACCTTTACCTACTTTTTGAACTTGTCATAAGCCTCAAAAATGCCAATGGCATCTACAAATGCCTTATAGGTAAACGCTTCCACAGAGGCATCCCTGTAGAGTTTACGATAGGTGGAACATTCTAGTTTATACATGTGTTTATGATTTTTTTGGGACATCCCCGATTCATAAATCCTGGCACTAGAATCTTTCCAATCCTAACTTTTCTAGGCCAACAAGTCCATTTGCATCCGCTGTTCTATTATTTTGTAGGTGGCTTCATTGTTCTAATGCACGACTATCCAAAATCTAGGATGATCTATCATAGCCATGCACCAGTTCTCATTATTAGTATCATGAGCTATGAGGAATTTGTTCCTTGATTTAAGGTCTTCCACCTTGGTGCTCAAGTCGACCTTCTCTTTCTTAGCTTTTTGGACTCATTTCAACATGTCTTCATTGATGTGCTTGTACTCCCACAAGAAGAAAGCCTAGTACAAACCACATTTGCTAACCTCTTCGTATGCGCGATGAGGCATCTTGATCACTTCGGGTGGGAATGTAGTCACGACACCAACTTTCAAAGGCCGTGTCGAGTCCCATTTAATTTGAGAGGCATTCACAACATAAAGAGCATATTAGTCGCATTAGTGTATCAAGATTAATGAATTTGAGAACTCTAACATAGCAACATCAAATCACCTAGCACTACTACTTAGCCACTTCAAAGCCAATCTGCTGAAGATGAATGATCATTTCATTGACGACCCCTTGCATAAACATAAACTTATCAGGGGTCTCGGCCCATGGTTCCACACTAATCAAAGGGGGTTCTACAGTATTAACAGTGGTGTTTTTCATACAACTAAACATGTCAACAATGACTGAAATGAACTATGAAAAAGCGAATATATCGTTGAACTCACCAACATCTAATTGCAATTCCCCTCCCTTCTGATTCAAAGTGATGGTAGCATCCTTGGCATAAGTCCCTTCTGGATCAATACGGGCTTTTCATTTTGAGGCACCAGTATCCTCTTTATCCATGGGAGACTCCTCTTCATCTCCAAAAATTTCCTCCTCATTAGTAGGAGGATTCTACCTAATAACAAGAGCCCCTACCTTAGCGATATGAGCTCCTTCCCTCTTGATCGGGGCCCTTTCTTCTGAGATTAGGGCCTCCGTGTCTTTATTCGTCAACCCCATCTTAGGGGCTGACACCTCTTTTCTGCCTTCTTTTTCTTCCTCTTATTCCTCTAGCAACCCAAAAACATGTTTGCATTAGCTCAAAATAGGTTAGCTTAAAGTAGGTACTATGCTACACTACATTGTCTAGGATAGCATAGTGTAGCAGGCATTAACAAAGTAGGCAAGGAAATAAGCATTCAAAAAAAGTGTTTACCAATGGGGGGTTGCATCCTCTATAGTTTAAACCACAGTCTCCACCCCTCCTCTTCCTCCATGCAAAGGGTTTTCTAAGTTGAATAAGGCCTCTTTCACTGCAACTTGGTGGCCACCGTTTTAGCAACGAGGTGTTTCCCCTATGATATGCTACCGACGGCAGCAAGGGATGCCTCTCCTACATTTTCTTGGCCAAAAAATTTGTGAGCCACCTGATCCTTAGTCATCATAGAGAATTACTCCCCAATTATTTTTGTGGGATCTTGGGCCAGGGTGGTCTAGAGGATCTGGTATATCCATGATTTGGAAATCTGGTTGCGATTCCACAATACCCAAACCCCATTCTCATGGACCACTAGAAACTCCATGAAACGCCACAAACAAGTTATGTAAAGGCATAATGTATATTGGAATGGGACTCTAGCTTATTATGGAGCCCCAATATTTCATCTTGCAAGCCTTTACATAGAGACCTAGCCCAATTGTAGCAAGCTCCCTCTTCCATGACCTCATGCATTACCCAGGCCTGCTCAATCCCAAGGACCTTTCCTTGGGAAAGTAGCTAAGGGAAAGCACTAGAATGGAAGATGGGATAAAATTTTTTGGTAGGTCCCACCCTGACATTATCCATAGGAATTCCCTTTTGCTCTTTGGCAACCCCTATCCACTCCATGATGTCATCCTTCCAAAGGTTTAACTCCTTCTTGGACTTTGACCGTATGAGGAAGCCATCGGCAAGGACACCAAAAAGATCCATGAATAGCTGGTCAATGATTACAATGATCACTTGCACATCCTGTATGCGTGTGTGGAAGTGGTCCACCTTGTCGAAAAAAGATTCCACCTTAGGTTCAGGTTAGGAACAAATACATAAGCCCAGCATTTCAGAGGTGCTTGACTAGGGATTTTGAGGCCTCACTGTATATCCAACATTGGCTCGCATCTACTTCTCCATACTTAAAGTAGCTATTTGCCTCTTGGTTTCCGGTAGTTATCACCAACACCTCTTGGGACTTCTTCACCCCTACAATAGTTTGCATAGAAACATTCAGCATGAAAACACAAAAACTACCAAAAAAATGGCAAAGACACTCCAATATGCTATACCTACCACTTAACTTACTAGGTTTATACAGCAATAGGAATTGTGGAAGAGGGACCAAAATGTCTTCCATGGGGATCTACTTAAAGGGTGCCCATCCCTCATCCAACCAATCAAACTCCTTGCATCTACTATAGAGATTGGGATATTGGTCTACATAGGTGTTGTATTCACCCCCGCATTGACCTATTACACTTGCATGGATATTCTTAGCAGAAGAGAGTTCCCGTAGGGCCATCTCTGCAATGGCCAACGCCTCTATATCACCATGAAGCCCTTTCGTGTTAATGTAAAACTTGGTAACAAGAACACACCATTAACACTTACCCAACATAGCGAATATTTCATAGCATAGTAGAACGTGGGTACAAAACTCACTCGCTAGCATGGTAGATGGTTCTTGGTGGGTTTTGGAAGCATGTTCCCATATGACGTGCAACAAACAATGTTTTTTAGAGATGGTAGTAGCTGTACTTAGGCATATACCAGATCCAAGCCAAATGCCTCAAACCTTGGGGTGCTGACTGGATCCTTCTCCTTGCCCACTATTGATTTTCTCATCTCTTAAATACCTCAAAATACCCTGGGTTTCCCCAGGCAATAGGGTTTATAGTATGATGGCCGCTACCTCCTCTTCTAATTGTGACCAAATGATCACACTGAAGTGTTGGAGGAGGTATTGTAGGAACTTCTATGCTCCTACCCTGAACCAGACCACCTGATTACCCACACGCATGTGAGGAGGAGGAACATGGACCATTGGTTTGTTCATGCAGCACAGGACCCCTACAATTTCTAAGACAATTAGAATTGGCCTTAGTGCTATCCTGCACAACACAATGGCAAATATTAGCATTATGTTTAAGTACAAAACATACATAGTGTAGCAATACTTAGCATTTTAGCAAATAGCGTAGCATAATCTCCTTCTTATACATAGCGTAAAAAAATGCCAAAACAATAGCATAGTGAAACTAGCCTAGCATAGCAACGGAGTGATTAACCCTAGTAGAGTGATTAGCACTACACCCTGAAAAAACACATGTCACACTATCGCATCATGCATGGCCAAAACCTCCTGAGGGTCCTATGCTACACCATTCAAAATCCAACTTAAACTGTCCAAACCCCTATGATTATGACAACTACAGTGATGGTGGTTTAGGCGACCTTGCATGCAACGTTCTCATAGCATTTGTGCATCTTCCATGGATGAAATGGAAACAATGATGGGGAAAAGGCAAAATAACAACAAAGAAATGATAGAAAACATAGATAGCTAAAACTAGGTTGTAGAAACAGAAGCAAGGAAAACAAACATGATAATAGAAGCATGAGGAAATAGAGGAAGCATAGCAGCCTACTGGGTCAACGGGATCTCCTCTTGCACCATGATGCATGCTTGTGTCACACATCCTAGGGTTTTCTTTACCTCATTAACCTTCATGAGTGCCAAGTGTATGCATTCTTTCCTTGGAGCCATCGTTCTTCTTGTCGACTCCTCCTTGTTGCTATGTCAAAAACTACCTTGCTCTCTATTGGCACAATCGCTTTGCACTCCGAAATTGCTTTGTGCTTTGAATGTGGGCTCTGTGTTATTACAGTGAGAATGACAAGCTTACTAGGGCTTAATCCCTATTTATGGCCATAATGGTAGAAAAGGAAAACTTTCCATTCTCTCTCTGCATTTAATGTGGGGTATACCGTGTAGTGTAGCATGCTTGCCATGACATCATAGCACTGTTGGCAATTAAAACAGGTAGATCTGCATGAGAGATCTTGACACACTTTGAGCTAACCATTTTCTTTCCCAAAAAACAAAAAATATATATTTTTTAATTAGCAGTTTGAAAAGACCTTAAATTAGCAACCCTAGCGTAGTTGTAACTTTAGCAGTCCAAAAAGACCTTAAACTAGTAACCCCAACGTAGTTGTAACTTTAGCAATCCGAAAAGACCTTAAACTAGCATTTCTAGCGTAGTGTTTCACTCTAGTTAGTAGTCCAAAAAGACCTTAAACTAGTATTCTTAACATAGCTGTGACTTTAGTTAGCAGTTCGAAAAGACCGTAAACTAGTACTTTTGATCTATTACACGTTTGCAATTTGCAATGACATTAAACTAGTAGTTTCATGTTTTTGCATCAAAAATTTTGCATTTTTAGCAGTTTTATGTTCTCACATTGATACTTTTACATTTTTTCTTTTACCAATTTTGCATCTCCATGCCTTAGCGGTTTGTCATGAGTTTAAACTGGAAAATTTTAATCTTTATATCATACTTCACTAGTTACATCTCATCATTGTTTTGCAAGTTTTCATTATACATGATTACTGCCAACAGGTGCATTTTAACCAAGCTTTCATCCCATTTTGGCAAGTTGAGCAAAAAAATGGAAGTCCATCGTGATCTCTCTATGCCTTTAGCCTTAGCAGGTCCACATGGAAAGCTCGCAAGATAGTTGAACCTAGACCTAATTGATTAGGATTCAACCACAGCTAGCACCATAGCGCCCTTAGAAACATCCCCAAATTGGCCTGAACATCTGGTCTAAACTCTTGATTTAGAGGCTGGGGATGTAACTGAAGACCCTCTCATCGAGATGCCTATGACCACATCTAAGGGGGAAGTAAAAACATTAAAACTTAGTTCCCTCTTAGATGTGCAGACACACAAAGATGTAGCAAAAATTATGCAAGACAACATTAAAGTCCTCACATGGTCATATAGTGACATGCCAAGTTTAGATCTGAGGCTGATATAGCACAACATCATCCTAGACCCAAGCATGAAGGCAGTCAAGTAGAAGGCTCGTAAGGTTAAACTAGAAATTGCACTAGCTATAAGGGGTGAAATCACCAAGCTATACCAAGCTGGTTTCATCTATGCAATTGATTACTCGAAATGGGTGTCCAACATCATTGTGGTTTCTAAGAAAATGGGAGGAATATGAATCTACATAGACTTCCGAGATCTGAACAAGGCAATGATCAAAGAAGATATCCCACTTCCGAGCATCAATCAACTCATCGAAACTACGGCTATTCATGCTCTGTTATCCTTCATGGATGGTTTCTTTAGCTACAACAAAATTTGCATTAACCTAGACCATCAGTTAACAACAACCTTCATGACCCCATGGGATAGCTTTTGTTACACTATGATGCCTTTTGGGCTCAAGAATGTTGGAGTCACCAACCAATGAGCCATGACTTACATCTTTAGTGACTACATCCTAGAAACACTAAACAACTATGTGGATGATATAGTGGTTAGGTCCAAAAAGGTTGTTGATCACCCATGTGATCTAGGGGTAGTCCTCAAGTGTTTTCAAATGCATGATTTGCACCTTAATCCTAAGAAGTGTGCCTTTAGGGTGAAAACTAGATGCATGTTAGGGTTTGTAGTATCAGAGGCCAGGATACATGTGGACCCTGACAAAGTTAAGGCCATCATCAACCTAGCACCTCCTACGAACCTTAAGGAGTTGTGTGGGCTACAAGGTAGGGTATAGTTCATCTAAAGGTTTATAGCAAAGTTAACTACCAAGTTCCACCCCATGCAACATCTTCTAAAGAAAGGGGTTAACTTCGAATGGATGATTCAATGTCAACAAGTCTTTGATGACCTAACGGAGAAGCTTTTACACCTCCCAACTATCCACCCGCCATAGAGGGATAGGCCTTTCTTCATCTACCTTGCCATCTCCAACACATCTATCACAACACTGTTATGTCAGAAATGAGACGACAGATCTGACATACCAGTGTACTATTTGAGTCATGCATTAATAGCTTATGAGGCAATGTACAACAAGGTGGAGAGGAATTTTCTTGTCTTAGTGTTTACATTAAAAAAGTGGAGGCATTACATATTTCACAGTAAAATTAACATTATTTGCAAGAGAAACATACTCTGGGCTATCACTAATAGCCTGTATGAAAGTAGCAAGATAGCCCGATGGAAAGAAATAACCGTGGAATTTGACTTGCACTATGTGACCCAATCATCAACGAAGGGCCAAGCCATAGCGACACAACTCACGGCTTCACCCATCGATGACCAGGCAACCATAGATCCCAAATTCTCAGACGAACATGTTAGTACTATCAATGCTATCCCATCACATCTCAAAGCTACTTTACACTTTGACGGTGCCTCGACCACATGTAGAGGTAGTGCAACTGCTGACATTACATTCCCCTCTAGGGAAATGCACCCTTTCACTTATCGTTTTGTGTTCCCCTGCACCAACAACATGGCAGAGTACAAGGGGCTACTCAAAGGCCTCTTAGCTACCTAATCACTACACATACAACACGTGGTGATTTGCAGTGATTCACAACTAGTTATGAATCAAATCACCAAGGTCTATGCCTGAAAATCTGTGCATCTGCAATCCTATTACAACCTAGCAAAAAGCCTACTCAAATATTTTGCAACTACAGTTGTGCAACACATGCCATGCAATGAAAACACGGTAGTAGATGCCTTAGCCACCCTAGCACTAAGTATTCCACCACACTTGTTTGCAAGTCTGCCAACTTTGATTGTCGAATGTACTAAGCCCATCACTCAAGCGGGACATGTCGCCTTTCCAGCAATGGGGGCTAGACCTCATAGGACCTATCATGCCTAAGTCCTTTGTAGGGCATGGCTTCATCATCACCACCACTAAGTATTTTACTAAGTGGTTGGAAGCTATCCCCTTGAGGAAGACAACATCTTAGCAGGTTTGCAACTTCATCCTGGATAACATCGTGACAAGCTTTGGGCTTCCGATGAATATTGTAACTGACAATGGACCACAATTCAGTAGTATGAAAAGTTGAACCTTCTATAGCAATCTAAGCATCAGGAAATCCTTCTCCTCCCCATATTACCCACAAGTTAATGGGTAGGCAGAGGCTACAAATAAGTCCATCATCAACTTGCTGAAAAGGATTCTTAACAATAGCAAGAGGTGGTGTCATGAGCAAATCCTCTATGTGCTATGGGCCTACAAGACGACATGCAGGACTACAATAGGTAAGATTCCTTTTAGTCTTATTTATGAATCTAAAGTAGTGTTTCCTCTTGATTTGTAGGTACCATCACTCTGGATGATCCTATTTGATGTTGTGAGTGAAGCCCAGAGCAACAAGTCGAGAATTATTAACCTCGACTCAATGGAGGAGGAGCATGCACAAATGTTGAGTTGCATAGAGTACTACCAGAGCAAGCAACAACAAAAAAATCATGCAAACCCACATCAACAGCCAATATAGAAGGGATACCTTATCCTCAAAGCTACCTGTGAGCATGTGAAAAAATTCTTAGCTAACTGGGAAGGCCCATATATGCTCACTAAAGCCTTTGGAAATGGATCCTTTAAGCTAGCAGACATGGACAGCAATGAGTTCACAAATCTAATGAATCATTCATATCTCAAGCCATACTACATCTGAAGCATGAAGCAAATAAGAAAATGTCTGCTACAATGTTAAATTGGCAAAGATGAGAAAACATCCGCTACGACGTAAAACTGGCACAACTAGTCTGCTATGACTATAAACTGGCATAGCACATCTGCTATGATATTAAATAGGCACAAATAGTCTGCTGGGATCTTAAACTAGAACATGGTCTACCAGGACCTTAAACTGGGTTTGTGGCATGTCCCCAGCATGCATCTGCACCAAGTACACATCAAGCGAGCATGCACAGTGTTAATGTGGGATGGGATGTTGCAGTTCTAGAATGCAATTCACAGTGAAATGAGAACATGATCTAGAACATATGCAACATTGCTGCTCCTGGCATCTTGCTGATCCCTTGAAGCTATCATATAACATTTGATTGACCCCCCAAACATATCGTCACCACAGTCCATCACCCTAATGGTAGTTACTTGGTCAGTGCCTACTATTGGAGTTCCAGTAGTATTTTGGCCTAGCCACAATATTGTTACCCTCCATCTCCCTGCCAACATCTAAGCTCAAACTATGTTTAGCTATGTGGAATCTGATCCCATGGTTGAACTAAGAATGCATGCCTTTGGCAGGGATTCTAGAGCATCTACACTCACAACAACTCCCTGCTCCTTCGATGCCAACTCCTCCACACTGATGCTGCCAAGGCCACTGCTGGCCTTTCTACTTTGGACACCATGCACCATCAAAGATCTCTAAGAGCTTCAATGACATCTACAGCAAGTAATACCTTTTCCCTCATTTTTCATTAGGGGTGTTTCTTTTGGTTCACTCTCTGTTGTGTTTGTAGGGTGCGTTCTAGAGAGGCGTCAGCCAAAGGTGTGTCTCGCCACAATAGCAAATGCTATAGCATTGCAAAGTGATTATCTTGATTAGCTTAACCACTTTATAGTGCACATCCTATCCTACCTTACAAGCTCCTCCTCTTTACCTTACTTATTTTACCCACACTTTCTACTCACTCCCCTCTTTTACAAGCTTTTCCCAAATCCTATCAAGCCCTCTTGTTTTCTCAACCGCAAAGTCCATGACATGTGTAACGTAGCTCACCACATGGGAAGCATCTATAAGTAGGTTAATACTCCATGTGGATGTAACACAACTCATCCTAAGAAAGAAACACATGTCCTGCAATAAGGTTGTTCACAAATGTAATTGACAAAATAGCAAAAGGTAAAAGCATAAGAGAGCAAAGGCTCACATGCCTAAAACAAATGGCACATAAGCTATTTCACAATCACCCTCTCCAAAAATTTCAAGAGGTCAAAGGTCAACGAAAGTAAAGATGACCATATGAACAACTCCCTCATGAGCACTCTGATGAGGGACTCTGCTAAGTCTCATCTTTACCATTTTCTTAAACCTTCNCAAACATTGATAAAGAGGGGCCAATGAAACACCCTAAAATTTCTAGGGCATTCTTGCTTCACCAAGTCTTTGCAATTCAAGTGGCATCATGTCACTTTGATAAGAAGCGGATGTTTTAAGTTTAATTTGTACAGTTTGGCAAGTCTTCTAGCTCGGTAATTCATCTAGCTAACAGCCTACTCAGAAACAATGTGAAGAGTTGTCGACAGTGCTCAAAATGTTTAAAATAGTTTGGTAAGTTTTCTAGTCAAGCAGTTTGCTACACTACACTATGCTATGTAGTGTAGCAAGCTTCCGGAAATAGTTGTTTAAGAGATCAACTATAAATTGTTGCAAGACAAGATGCTATGCTATGCTACGCTACATAGTTTAGCATAGCATAACAAAAGCAACATAGGAAGGCTTACCTAATTCAACGATTTCAATTACACTAAGTTAGTGTCGCTAGCCTTCAAAAATAGTTGCTTCGCTCAAAACTCCAAATCCTTCAGCAACGACTCCTTCACCAAAAAGTGGAAAACTTAGCAAAAAGTAAGCCATGTCGGTTGCTATGCTACATAGTGTAGCATAGCATAGCAACTCTACGGGAGTAATGAAAGGCATCTCAAAGGACAAGATCAGCAAGTTTGCAAGTTTCACGTTGCAAAAAGAAAAGTTTGCAAATTGTCAACATTTCTGCAATTAATTCCAACTACTACGCTATGCTCTGCTATGTAGCGTAGCATAGCGTAGAAAATATGCAAAGAACAGTCAGCATGCTTCAAACGTTTTGAGCACATGCAACAAGATGCAACGCAAGTTTTTGCTTCAAACTAGTGGCTACACTATGCTACTTTGCATAGCATAGCGCAGTGTAGCAAGATGCTACACTATGCCAACATGCTATGCTACAAAGCATAGCATAGCATAGCAGGCAGTTATGCTACATCAATGCACTTCACCTAATTGAACTGTTGGCACACATCTTCAAGATCTAACAACACAATTACAACATGGCTGGCTCATAATTATAGCATGGCAGGCTCGTCTAATGGTCATTCATGTCCATGCAGCATAGACAAGTCAACACAGGTCCAGGACACGTGACGTCCAAACTGCATCTTTCGTGTGCCCTTAGTCCTATAAATACCCCAATGAGAAATGCTCAAGGGGTCAGATGAATGGTGAATTGGTTGCCTAGCAAGTAAAAAGTTAGAATTGTATCCCTAAACATTGTAAACATCTTGTTTGACACTGTAAATAGTTAACACTCTCATTTGGCATTTTTTTTCTCTTTCCTGCTATCCTCATAGCATTTTGCATTGTTGAATCCTAAGTTTGCATTCAAGCATACATCCATCTTACTCTAAATGTCTTGGTTACTCTTGGAATCCTTGTGCCCCTTATCACTATGCAAATAATTGTATCCACCTCGATAGAGTGAAGTCACATTCTTGAAGTAGTGCATTTTTCTAACTGCATTTTACCTTTTTTTCTTACTTATCATGGCATTTTACATCATTTTCTACCCCTTTTGTGTTTAAATATTATTCTATGTTATAAGTATCATTTTTAAATTATCCATTTGCAAAAGGTTATATTAACACCGACTAAGTCCCTGTCTGAGCGACCAAATTGTTCAGGGCACCCTATTTTTGTTTTATCTACCATGGCCCTCGCACAGATTCGGGGTTAAGACTATCATGACTAATGACCTTTCGGTGTTTTCTAGACACCAACATTTTTGGTCACTATACCCAAGAGCAACCAACTAGGGCCCAATAACTAAGTAGCCCAAAGCCCCAACTAACAAACCTTCCAATTCTGGCACCAACTCACCTACATTGACATGGGCTACCCCAAGACCCAACTTTCAGCGCAACCCTCTGAACTACTAGAGAAACTCTTGAAATCTGGGAAAATCCAACACAAACATGTATCAGCAAGTACTCACCAAAAACATGATAGGCACTACGAACTACTAAGGAACCTTGCTTTAGTAGTGTCAAATGAGCCACTAGTTCCACAACACTTCAAGCTGGACCAATACTATCATTATCACCAATTGCCTGGTCACAGTATAAACAATTATTGTGCTTTGCAGGATGACCTGTAGAGAATGATAGAACATGGCCAACTTGTGATTAACATGGTGAGTCACTCCAACATATATGATGCCTCCTATGTCATAAATTTCATTAGCATAGGTGGTAAGTCTAAACCTATGCAACAACCTTTTCTAATCTGTGTGCCTCCCAACAAGGCAAGGGTCCCCTCCACCTCCACAAGCAAGAGGCCTTCCTTTGTTATCAAAGTGCCACCTTGAGTACCCATAGCACACTTTGTTGTCAAAGTTCCATAGCAACCATCTACTAAAATGTTAAACTAGCATGATGCAACAACAACCGCTAAGTAACCTTTTGTTATCAAGGTGCCACAGCAAGTTGGCCACATAACAACTCCACCTAAATCACCATTTGTCATAAGGATGCCACAACATGATGGCCCCTCACCTAACTGAAGCCCAATAGTTGGAAACATCTCAATCCCTCCTTCTTCAAGGGTTGACCCCACTAGCAACCTAGGTAGACCCACCAAATGGCAAAGCAAGAGGATAAATGAGCACCTTACAACCCCCATGGCCGAAGCAAGGGCCACAACCAACAAACAAGAACTGAACATTGGGGCCCCTGACCCTAAGCAGGCCAAGCAAACCAGGCCCAAGTCCCCCTGCGAAGAGATCTATCTCTCAAGCCACATGGAGGAAGTCAAAGCCAACACAATGACTAATGACAAGGACTTTGTAGTTACATTAACCTAGGTGAAGCAAACACTCAAGCAAAAGAACACAACATTGAGCTTGTATGACCTAGTCATGACTTCATCTGCTCACTGCCAAGCTTTGTCCAAGGTCTTGGCCACCATTCCTGTTATGGAGTACATCCCTACAAATGAGGTATCCATCCATGCAATGATGTTGCCCTCTACATCACAAGAATTGGGTCCAAAAACCCTAGCCTTTCACGATGATGTAGTCAAAGTCAACCCTGGATGAGGGGAGTTTACTACAACTTCACTATCCATTAGCATATATGTTGGGCAATGTACCATCCGTAGAGTGCATGTTGATGATCGTGTAGAAACAAACGTAGTCTTGTACTTTGTCATTGACAAACTAGGCCTGGTGAATGAAATCAAGCCAACCAAAACCATGTGTCTAAAATCCTTCAACGGATCACATGTCATAGTCAAGGGTACAATCAACTTAGCCTTTATGGAAGGAGAGCAATTTCCCACTAGTGAAGATTTCACTATCATAGAGGAGATGCTAGGTTTCAACATGATTCTAGACAGACCTTGGCTAGCCCAACTAAGGGGCATCTCCTCTCCCATCCACCAAGAAACCCACCTTCCATACAAAGGTGGTCATGTTATCATCCATGGTGATAACGCTTCCTCTTCAACTTTCCACAACATAGACATGGTGCAAGTTTTAGAAGAAGAGTTTCTTGGTGGTACACCTATAACAACCAATGTAGTGCTTGAGACCAACACACCCAAATGAGTGGTTGAAACCAATAGCCTCCCAGAGAACCCTAAGCCTCGCATGCCCCCTAATGCACACCTGATTAGGAAGAAACTACATGATCAAGAATTTGCCCTCGCCAAAAACATGTTTAGCACCTACTTACCCTTTGCCTCCACTTCCCATGCATTTTTTACTCTCATTTACATCACACTAGCCTACACATTTACATTTTTCCTACTTACTTAGATCATGAATTTCATTTTATTCACATATTTATTTTAATTTTTTTATGCATCCATCCACTTAGCTTACGCATTCCATCTAAAAACATAAAAAAAAAAACTATAAAACATGAAACTACAAAAATGCAAGGCTCGAAAAGGCCTTAAACTAGCCTATGACCTAAAATGGTTTAAAACTATCACTTTTTGCATTGCTTTCCTTTCATGCATCCTTGTTTATAATAGGTGTTGCTTGATGTTCTTTTCTTTATAGATGATTTTTGCAGGATCTTGTAGGCACACAGCATGACTACACATGTAGCATCACACATTATAAAAGTAAGGTAAGCACCAGTCCACTATGACTATAAATTGGCATAGATAGTTTGCTATGACTATAAACTGGCACAGCTCGTCCTTGGGTCATGATGTTAAACTGGCACAACATCCATTATCCGCTATGAAATTAAACTACCATCCAATAGTCTACTAGGACTATAAACTAGCACATCACAATCTACCAAGACCTTAAACTAGGTTCACAGTCTATTAGGACTTTAAACTGGCATGTAGCTAATCTAATCTGAACACTTGTCATTTTCTTGGAAGCACTCATAGCATCATCACCTTACATAATTCTAGTAATTATTTTGGAGAACTTGCCATTAGTGTGGCATTTAGAACACTTGCAGCATCATCACCCTAGCACTTTCACTAGCTTTCTGAGCACTTGCAATTGGCACAACATTTGACACTTGCAGCATCTTCACATCCAACACTTGTAGCATCTTCACATATAGAATTTTCACTTGCATTTCACATTTTTTTGTTTTCTTATCCCCTCTTAGTTGTGTTTGTAGGATGAAGCCTTGGAGGTAATTGTGCAAAGGTGCATCTCATCGTAGCAGCAAGTTATCACATTGCTCTAATGTCCATGATTAGACTGGTTGAGCCACTCAAGAGTGCACATCCTCCTCATCCCTTTTATAACCTATGCACACGCATTCATTCATCCCAACATCCTCTCATCCTTCCCATATTCATGATTTCACACTCCTCTAATGCATATGCACTGTAACACACATGGCATTCTCTTCATATCAATCACTCAACCCATGGATGATGTAACATAATTCATCCTGTGGGATGCCTCTATTGCATGGTCAAAGCATAGGTGGATATAACATAAATCATCCATAGGAAAAAAAGCTCATTTTTTCAATAGCCAATTTTTAGCTAACATTCAATAGTAAGCCGAACCCAAAGAAGGTTCACCAAAAAAAAATCAACAATGCTACAACTTCACAATTGCTCCATCGTTGGATCAACTTTCACCCTCCCATGAGTACTCCAACAAGAGGTCAACATTTAAAGGGAAAACCACATCATGCCATGGTTGGTCACTATCAACCATGCTAAATTTTCATCTTATATCATGATCCACTATTTGCATTTCATTCCCACCATTTAAATTTTATTTTCTTAGCATTTCTTATACCCCTTATCCCTTAGCATAACCTTATTCCAATAACACTCTTGAGCATGGGAAAATGACATTTGACCCTGTGCTCAAAAATGATGTTGGTGACATGTTTGCTATGGTGTTTTGTAATTCTTTGTCAGTGTCTTTCGGGCCACTCCTTGAGACGTCAACAAAGAAGGGGCATTGAAACACCACAAATTTTTCTTTCTTGGCATCTTGATTGCATATTTTTCTAAGTGTCAAAGTAATGGATCTTCTGCACCCTGCTATGCTATGTAGCGTAGCATATCATAGCACTACAGTGTAACACCTTGCTATGCTATGTAGCATAGAGCTACAGTGTAATATCCTATTACACTACATAGCATAGCGTAGCGTAGCATAGCACTAACTACCAGATTTGCAAGACCTTTATAAGTGTCAGAATAATGGAATTTTCTAAACCCTGCTACACTACATAGTGTAGTGTAGCATAGCACAACACCAACTACCAGATTTGCAAGATTTTTCTAAGTATTAGAATGATTTCACTTTTTTGCACCCTACTATGCTATGTAGCATAGCATAGCATAGTGCTACAGTGCGCAACGTAGTGCTATAGTGCATAGCATAGCACTACAATGTGTAACATAGTTCTATAGTATGTAGTGTAGCACTACAATGCATAGTGTAGTGCTACAATGCAATACCTGGAACTATAGTGCATAGCGTAGTGCTACAGTGCAATACCTAATGCTATAGTGTGTAGTGTAGTGCTACAGTGCAACACTTGATGCTACAGTGTAGTGTAGCATTACAGTGTAACACCCACCACACTTCCATCTGGCACCTAATCTGCATTTTGGGCTAACCCTAGTCCTATAAATACCTTGGCACCATCTTTTAAAAGAGAAGGGAAAAGAAAGAAGGGAGGCTTTCATTTTTCTTCACCAGCAAGGCATTTGGCATTTTGGCATCTTGGCACCTAGCTCCATGGCCGAAAAAGACCCAGAGCACGCAACACCAACGGAGGCACAACTACACCACATGGTACACAGTAGCCCAATGGAACATCATGTAGTACGTTGTGAATACCGATCCAACAGGCACAATTTATCATAGTGAGCACCATATTTCACAACCTAACACCACCGAGGGTATGATTGCACTCTTACTATGCCTATTGTACACTCTATATACTTCTACCCCTTTTATGGGGTGGTGCATCTTCTTATTCAAACACTCTTTTTTGTATGATTACAGCATTTATTTTTTAGCATTTTAAGGCATTTAATCATGTCTATTGTTCTGTTACGTGCTTTAGCACATTTCCACTACTGTGCACATTACATTTTCTTTTATTTTACCACTAGGTGTTTTGTTGAAAATCATTGTTTGCAAAAGGGTTATTCTACACCTATTAAGTTACTTTTTAATCGACAAGATGGTTTAGGGCACCCTGAATCCATTTTCTCTAGCACAGCCCTTGTGCCAATTCAAGGTTAGCCTATGCGCTCAAAGACCTCTTAGTGTTTCCAACCACCGACGTTTTCTATCGCTATATTCAGGTCAAGGGGGTAGGCTTAGGTGGACCTAACATAGTGCATTCCCCAACAAGCTTGTCTGCTAAACTCTCTTCATGCCTTTTTAGATGAGGAGGCTATGGTTTAATTTTTTGTTACTTGGCTTTGGGTAGAGGAGCTTAGGTGTGTTGGCACCTTAATGACAAATGGTGCCTGTTGCATTGGTGTGGGCGGTGGTGCCACTTTCAGCACAAAAGGAGAATGGGTGGATGTCTAATGAGAAATTTTAAGAACAAATAGTTGTTTTGATGTTGTTTTTGTTGCCAATTCTACATTACAAGGTGGCACACATACCATGAATGATTGTTGTGGTGGTTCTTGATTATTTTCAATGCCAATAATGTTGATGGTATACCCCACATTGTTAGCATTCAACGGGTCTTTGTAACCATGAATTGACTAATTTTTGGGGTAGACAGGACTACTCTCATCTAGGATCAACTTGTCCTAATCAATCATGCGTTGTATGTCATCTTTCAATGCTAAGAAATAGTTCATATCATGACCACATAGTTGGTGATAGTTACAGAAACATTCCAACCTGGAATTCTTTAGAACTAGAGGTTCATTAAGCATAGCCAAGGAGGGGTTCCTAAGAGCTTCACAATACCATTGATGACATTTGATTGCCTCCTTTGACATTCGTTTATGTTGTATACACCCAGCTCCCAACTAATACTTCAAAAGTTCCAAAGGCTTGATGGGTAATGGGGTATACTTGGAGCGATACTTGTGCTCAAAGTTGGACCTCGGCTAGGTTGGTTCCATAGGTGTTGATGTTGAGGACTATCCTATGTTACTAGAGCTAGGTGTGGCATTAGCAGGGACATTGGGGGTTGTAGCAACCTTTTTCTTGTTGCTATTATTGGGTTTCGTCTCATTGGACATAGCAGCCACCATGGTTACTACAGCCTTGCCCTTCTCTTTGTCTTTCTTAATGTGTGCATTTTTTTATGTCACATAGGTAGGGTCCCTACTAGATTTTCCCACATCCTAAATGCTCTTGGTTTATGCAACCGCTTGGCTAAGGGAGCACGGGGCTAGGTAGTAGAGTTTGGACTTAATCAAGTCATTAACTACACCCTTGAAGATGGCCAACAAGTGGGCCTCAGCGATAGGCTCACATATCTCGTTCAAGGTTGTGCTCCACCATTGTATGAATCTCTACATAGATTCTAACAGGTCCTACTTGATGCTCATGAGCTAGTCTAATGTGATCTCCAATTTCAGGTTGTACTTGAAGCAAGTCATCAATTAGCTTAGCAATTATTCCAAGGTTGAGATGGAGGCACAGGGGAGTGCATGGTACTAATCCAGAGCTTTTCCTATCAAAGACATGGATGATGGTGTGTGGCCATGGTACCAAATGCACATTGGAATCACCCTCCCTATTGTATTTTGTAAATTTTGGAAGTGGCACTCCAGGGGCCAACGTAAGCATAGGGATAGCCGATCTGATAGTGTCATCATGGTAAAAGTTCAAAACTAGCAGCTTTAAGCCATTGGATTTCCTCAATGAGGATCTGGATGAGTTGGAAAGCTTGATCCAGACTCAAGAACATTGTAGATGGTTGTGGGGAGGCTTGAGTAGCCATCATGGGTGATGCTCTTGGGGCAACAACTTGTCCCATGGAAGGCACCATTGGGACCACTCCAACAAGTGGTGCTACCTGGGTGGTCCACCACCCAGTGGGTGGTCCTATTAGGGCAACCATTTTTGGTGGTGTTGTGGGGTTTGCTACTTGCGCAATTGGTACAACAGTCCATAGCCCTATGTTTGGTTGCACCACCTATAGGACATGGTACACTTGATGTTGGACGTAATGTGACATTTGAGAGGGTTGCACAGTAGGGAGAGAAGTGGCTAGTGCCCACTAGGTGGTTAAAAGTGGGTTTCCTACTGGTGGTGGGACAGGTGCAGATGAGGGACCAGGAGTGAAACTAACATGTGATTGTGACATAGGCAAAGTGTTCACATATGGTAGTGTAGCTATGACTGACATTGGGTACAATGCCGAAATAGATTGGGAAGGGAAGGTAACTAAAAAAGAAGTTGAAGGGCCCACTTGCTAGTACGTTGAAAACATTGGGTAACTACCCATTGTTGAGGAGGATGTAGGCTATCGCAAGGTTGTGGAGACCACAAAGGGGATGGAAGAGAAGATCAAGTTTGATCAGAAGATAGTAGTGGAAGCGAAGCCAAGGCATAGGTCTAGCCACCACTTTCTGAGTGGGATTTCAAGTCTTCCTGCCCATCCTGGAATGTTTCATCATAATGGGATGATGTGTCCCATTCCCTAAACCTGCTCACTCACATTAGTTGGTTTAACACCCATTGATATGCTTCAGTTAGCAGGATGGTAACATCAAGAGCAAGGATGAACTCCCTTCTGTTCCAGTGGAGGAACTTGAAGTTATGTTTATCCTTAATTTTCTAGCAATCCAAGGGTACATTTGTCTAAAATTTTTTACATACAAAATCATATCACTCTCCATCGTGTGCCAAACTCTCAAGTAACAACTGCCTTAGCCTAAGGGACCATCGTTGCTTGGGACCTATCACATGTTGGATAGAGTATGGGACCTTTAGGTCTAAGGTGGGAATGGTAGTGGTCACGGGTATCATTTTCTTATCATAAAAGGAAAACTATAGAGAAGAGAGAGGCTAAAAATGGGTATGCTAGGGAGTGTCAAAAGTTGGCTTCCTTCACTGCTATGCCTGCTATGCTAAGCAAGACTGCTACACTAAGGGGCTCACTACACCACATGAGATGTAGGTAGTATAGCGTAGTCAACATAGTAATCGTGATACAGTAAATAGTTGGAGGATTTCATCCTGCTAGGTTCTAGAGGAACCATCATTGCAACTAGTTTGCACCACATGATGTGTAGACAACCACAGGATTTCACATCTACACTAGTAGGTGACGGGGTATAGATAGTGTGTAGGATTACCCATGATACATAGAAAGGGTGCAAAGGGCCCTCCTTCTAGTGGCAAAAACTGTAGTGACTAAAAACATCAATGGTTGGAACACCGAGAGCTCACCAGGCATATAGCCTAACCCCAGATCCATGTGAGAGCCATGCTAGAGTAAATGAAAGCGAGGTGCCCTGAATGGTCTAGTCGATCAAATAGGGAATTAATCGATGTACAATAACCTTTTGTAGACAATCATTTTAAAGATATTATGTATAACTTAAGTGATAAGTGGAAAATGTAAACTAATAGAAAATAATGCAAAATATAATAATGGCAAAAAAAATGAATAGGCTTGAGTGAGAAGGTGCACCACCCCAAGATCATGGATTTTATCTTTGTTTGGCTGAAAGGTGTACAAATGATGCACGATGTGGATAGGTATAGCTTACAATGAAGTGGTATGGTCACAACTCCTTGAACTACTATCAACAGCTTGCTAATAGGAACATTTTAGTTGCCATTATCTTTGTCAAAGCTGGTCACCAAAAATCCACAATGCTAAAATGCCAATCTTCAAAGCCAACTTCCAGAAAGATGATCCTCCAAGCCAACAATGCCAAAAGCCAACCTTAAAAGCCAACTACAGGAAAGATGATTCCAAAAGCCAACCCTTTGAACATTTTTTGCTAGGGTATTTATTGAGCCAGGAGTAGGAGAAAAATGTGGTTTGGACACCACATGTCTTGGGTCCCATAGGGTGCAAACATGAATGTGTCATGCTCCTGTGTTATGCTGGATGTCAAATCTGCTACATTGTGACCATACTACTCAAACTGCATGTGCCAAAATCTAGAGAACTACCATGTTTGCTATAGTGAATGCTAACAATGAATGTGAAGTGGAGCTTGTGCTCCACGACTACATCTTCCCTACCCTTGTGAGCAGGGTCAAGCATAGGGACAACTTTGGGGATAGTCAAGGGGGTGCAAAACAAAGCAAACTTGTTGATTTTATCCATTCAAGAGATGTCAGGATGAGAGTGACCATTTCCAATATGTTTTGGAGCTAACCAAAGATGTTTTGAGGCTTTCATGTGAGTGTTACGCTACTTATGCTACAGCGTAAGAACTCACATGCTACGTTATGCTACGCTACATACTATAGCATAGCGTAGTCATCAATCCAAGAGGAACCTTACTTGAAAGTTGAAAATACCTATTTGAGGCCTAGCCAAGCAAGCAACTACAACCCTATCTTTCATGATTAAAGGTCCAGGGATCTATGGATTCATCCTTGGAATGATTTTGTGCTTTGTGTCCTTGCTACGCTATGCAACATAGCACAGCGTAGTTACAAGTGACATGAATTCCTATCTAATTTGTAATTCTTTCTCAAAAACCTTTGCTCAGGGCCTAAGGGAAAAGTGGGACAAGCAATCTTGGAGGTTGGAGTGTGGCCAAGTGTAATTCCTTTGCGGGAACCACTTGGAAGAGGACCTTTATGCATTCTATCCCTACTACGTTGTGGTACACTGCATAGCGTCACATAGCATAGCACCCTATGTTGCTTGGATTCTAACTCATTTTGCAAACGTTTTATCATGAGTTGATGATCATGTCCTAGCATGATGGCAAAATAAGCATGCTTAATGGTCAATGCAAGCATAAATATGTTCACTTTGCCAAAATTAGTCTGTGTGGAAGCATTGCCATAGCAAAACCCTCCTACGCTATGCTACGTTGTGTACAGTAGCATAGTGTAGCACTCAAATGAAGAGGAGCTTTGATGATATTTGCCACATTTTTGCTTCATCATGTTGTTCATGCTTCAAGGATGAAATGGGATAGGTACCCTAGGGGTTGAGTTATTAATAGTTATATCTTTGGTGCCTGTTCAATCTCCTCAAGGCCTGCTATGCTGTGCAACGTAGCATAGCATAGTAGGTCTCACAGTTGGAAAACTTGTCAAACTTTCTTGCTCATCCTAAACACCTTCAACATCTCTTAGCATGATCCCTGGGTAGACTTTCAGCTAGGTCAAGTGTCAAGTTGGACAAGCTAGAGGGTGTATCAAGCCTGTTAGCCTGGGAGATAGAAAATTTGCTAGACTATATAGTTTACCTCTAGTTCCTCATTCATGCAAAATAGCTTTGTGGCTGGGTGCTATGTTTATTATGCTACAAAGGGTGGCTGGTAGGATCAAAAGCAATCTTGTAGGTGTTAGGACTTCTAAGGTGCCATGTTGTACACATGGTCAATCATGGCACCATGCTTGCAGTGATCCTTTCTTGAATTTTGGGACTGTGCTGAGTCATGAGAGTCCCCAAAATTTATGATGTTTCATAAGGTGTATGCATGTAAATCCAAACATTTACAACCTTATTGTGACTTAGCGAAGTAATTGTTACAATAATTTATAGATGTTGATGTCCAACACATACACTAAAATGGAAACACTATAGCTAATGCCATTGTAATGTTAGCTATCAGTGTGATGCTAGATGTGTTTAGTAAGTTGTCCACCTTAACCATGGACTATGCTATTTCCATCATGTAAAGAATTGTGGATATCTTTGTGGCCATTCTTCATACTTCACCTACTAAGTAGTGGTATAATGATATCAAATTTTATCTTATGCATGATGAATCTTCACAAGGCCTAATTTCTTAAAAGGATTCTTGATGTAAATAATCAAACAATATGTCATAGTAGGCGATAACACATTATGTTGATCATCCTACAATGGTGTATTTTTAAAGTGCTTGGGTAAAACTAAAGCCAAAACAATCCTAGAGCAGGTCCTTAAGGATGTTTGTGGAGGACATATAGGACATAGAGCCATGGTCGCTACAACTAGATGGCTAGGTTATTATTGGCCCTATATGAAAAGCAGTTACTTGTAGAAGGTTAATACTTGTGACACGTGCTAGAAACATAGCAATCTCATAGATGTACCATTGACTGAGTTACATACTACTCAAATCACTTAGTTATTTCAATGATGGGGGTTAGATATCATAGAACCTATAACACCTAAGTCTTCTATGAGTCATAGCTTCAACATCACTACAACTAAATACTTTACAAAGTGGATTGAAGCTATTCCCCTAAGAAGGATGATATCCAAACAAGTCTATAAATTTATACTGGATAACATTATAGTCCATTTTGACATACCCATGACCATATTTATAGGTAATGGACCATAATTTAGTAGCCAAAAAACCAATGATTTCTATCATAACCTAGTCATTAAGCATTCTTTCTCATCATCTTATTACACTCAAGTCAATCAACAAATAGAAGCAAGCAACAATGCCATCATCAACTTGCTCACGAAGATGCTCAACAACAACAAGCACAAATGGCATGAGCAACTATTAATGAACTTTGGGCCTATCATACAACCTACTATATAGCAACTAGTGTAACACCTTATAGCCTATTTTATGGTTTTCAAGTTGTTTTACCTCTTGAATTTCATGTACCATCAGTTTGAGTAGCCCTGTCCAACTTCATCAATGATGAGTAGAGCAAGGAGTTGCAGATAGAAAACCTATACTTAGTGGAGAAGCAACATGTGTAAGTGCTTACTCATGTTGAACAATATCAAGAGAGCTAGAAATAGTAGCACCACCATAACTTGACCAAACATAAGATCAATGAAGGTGCCCTAGTTATCCAAGCCATCTGCAAGCATGTAGATAAATTCTCAACCAGTTGAGAAGGATCCTTCATAGTCACAAGAGCCTATGACAACAAAGCATTCAAGATCATGAATATGAATGGAAATGAGTTGGCCAATCTAATCAACCATTCCTATCTAAAACCTTATTACATGTGACCTACATGTAGCCTATAGTGGCCACAACACTAATGATCATCAATAAGCAAGCCTATTTCAACATGACATGCTGAGGTCTTAAACTAGAAATATGGCCTACTAAGTCTTTAAACCAATAGTACAATCCATTATGACCTTAAAATAGTAGCCCCATCTACTATTACCTTATATTGGGAACCCCATCTGCTATTACCTTAAACTAGTAGCACAACCTACCATGTCCTTAAATAGGTCCCACAGCCTACCATGTTCTTTAGCTAACAACATTAATGACCTAGGTAGCTTTGTTTTGTTCTCTATGTAGCCTACATGCATTTTAATGTTATAACATGCTCTATTTTCTTAGTTTCCTTATCCTCTTAGAGTTTTGTTGGCAAGATGAAGCTTGGATTCATTGCAAAGATGTAACCTATCATGGAAATAAGCCACCACATGACCTTGATGTGCAAAATTTAGTATGTTTGTCCTATTGTATTAAGAGTGCTTGTATGATTGCCCTCCATCTATGACCATGCCTTGAACCCAACCCCATAGCTTGATTATGACCTTTCATTTCTTAAGTAACAATGTTGACCAATATCTGACATTCATGCATTTATGACCATATGGCATCCTTTTATCATGCCCCACCTTGAATTCCACTTGAATGCATCTTATTCAGTGGATAATCCCTAAGTCCATTAGACATAAAATATTTCATTTGATCTAATCAACTTTAGCAAAGAAACCTAATGAAGGTTTCACCCCCACAAATAAGAAAAAAATGGGAAATAAAATTTCCAAGAAGTTGAATGGCTAGTGAAGCCTCAAACCCTGGTGGTCAAAGAAACCTTGAAGCAAAGTGATTAGGTCCTCAAAAACATTTTCTAAGTCACCAATACTTCAAGCCATGAAGTGCCAAAACCACTAATAAATTAGTATGTTGGTAACATAGCCATGATGTCAACATTTAGAATGTATTTTTAGCCCTCATAATCATTTTACTACAACTTTAACATCATTTCCTCATCTTAGATTTGCTCCATCATCATGAGCACTCATTGGCACAATTTAACATGACCAGATCAAGCATAAAGAGAGAACATTTTTGGTCGAACTATAGTGGTGTTTTGTATTCTTTGTCAGTCCCTCTCAGGTCAATCCTCTAGACACCAAAAAAGAGGGACCATTGAAACACCACCAAAATTTTCATGTTGTAACCATTTTTCATTATGTATCATTCACTTCATGAAACCCAAGGAAAAACATCATTGTAAATGTGAAGATTATAATCCATAAGGGGAAATCTCACATATTTCATACTTCTATGGCTGAAAAATGTCTCATAAGTAGTTAAAGCCTCATCCCCCAAGTGCAAAAAGTCACATACTATCTATGTTTGAACATGGAGGAAGGGTTAAAAATGCCTTTTAGAATTTCAAAATTGGAAATTTGATGGGTTTTATAAGGGTTATATACTTTTCTATGCTAGAAATATTTTTAAGAGGTAGTTCTTACCTACCCCAACAATGGAGGGATGTGGATCAACTACTCCTAGTATGAAAGGATAGACCTTAGCATGGAGGGGTATGGAAACTTCACTCCTAGTGTGGAGACTTCACCCCCAACATGGAGACTACATGCCTAGCATGAAGATTGTATTCCCCCATCATAAAATCCACATGCACTAGATTTCAACATCTTATGCACTTCGACAATGACCATGTACATTAGTGAGGATGGTAGAAGGCCTAGTGTAGCATATATACCTCCAACATAGATGTTGTGCCAACGTTACTATTTATAGTAAATGGAATGGGCATGGGAATTTGATACTTTCTATACATTGTAACCCTTCAGATTGGGCACCCATCTCACCTATATGTGGCAAAAATTTATAGCAATTTGCATCCATATTGCAACCATCTTTCAATCAAAATCAACCTCAAATACCATTTTGAGATTCCACACTTTTTACATTCACATGCTTTGGCATTTGCAACACCTAAGAGCTCTTTCATACTTGCAAAAATGTAACTTCTCAAGTCCCTTTAGCATAGAAACCCTTTTGGCCTTGTAACACCCATGACACCCCTAATATTTCTAAATTTTTGAGTTTCTATGCTACACTCCTAGGATCCTCAACTTCTAACATAGAGCATTCTTGCAATCCAAATCTTACACTTTTCACATCCCCCTAGTAGTAGCCAACATTGTAGATCTAGTGTAGTAGTAGAGGAGGTTTGATAGCATCAAAAGTAACAAAGAAACTAGTTCATGAAGTGGATTATATCAGCTTCAATGAATTCTGATTGCCCACCCAAGTGAAACCCCTTCGCTCTTTCATGGGCAACTTTTGTACACATCTCCTAAGCTCATTCTTTATTTTTAATAAATTTTTAAAGTTAGTGTTTTGTTTGCAATTCCTATTTGCTTTTATTTTTCTAGATCTATAATTTTAACATTTTTATTTTCTCTACCCCCATTTTATATTCTATAACTCCCTAGGTGATCTACCGAACCATCCAAGGCACCTCAAATCCCATTTCTTGAAGGCCCAAGGGATTTGGGATTAAAAATGCACTAAGATTTTTAATTTTCTAGTAATCAAATTTTTGAAATGCTACATTAAGTTACCTTCAAGGATAACTACTATCATGAATTTTCTAGAGAACATCTAAGTTCCTAGAATCTAAAATTCCTACCATGCCAAGAACAACTGCATACCATGATCAACACATCTTATTTGAGTTTTCAACTAGCAGGAAAGATCTTCATGGGGACGTTCCTTCCACAAGTAGGAATAACAACCCAACTACACTATATCCATGATACATTTCAAAGTAGTTTGCATACCCAACACAACCATATTGTCAAACTACTACCAATTGAGAAAAGACATAGATTCATAGGTTTTATCCACATTCGATCCCATCTTAAGGCTAGACTAAAAAAGCTAAATAGCTCATCATCAAACTTTCATAGAGAGGAGTTTCATTTCCTCTTAGTAGATCTATGTTTTCATTTTATAATACCTAATTCATCTCATTTACAACAATTGTGGTGGATAAGGCCACACCATTACCTATTACCATCTTATACAAACCAACGATCTGAAGAGTCATCAAGAATAGTTTGCCCATAGGAGGACTAGGTCCTCAAGGTAATTTGAAATTTTAGAAAATGATCATATTACCAACATCAACTATTAACTCAAAAAAATTCATAATTCATATCCAAAGGATTTATTATAAGAAAGATCTACTTGAGGATCCCAATTGAGGAAGTTCCTTTGAAGCCACAAAATTGAGAGAGAGTACATGAGATCATACATTGCTTACAAGAGAGGACGTATATGCATCAAGGTTGGATCAAATCACATAGTTTCAAAAAGGATATTTCATGAATTTAAATATAGTAATCATATCTTATCTTTGAAAAGAAGTTACACACATTCAGACACTTGGGACCACTCCATGAAATAGGTTCCAAACATTAACTACTTTTGAGTCCCATCTAGGAAAACAATTATCTAGATACAACCTACACTATTCTATCAGAAAATAAAGAAAGTATACATTAGAATGAAGAATGGACCATGCCAAATGGCTAGAAAATCACTATGAAATAGAGTGCATGGTCATGCTATTTTACCATATGGTTTGGGACATTTGAATAATCTTTTATACAATAGAGAGATGGGGCGATACACCATAGCCCATAAAAGTGTCAAGAGACCCAAGTTGTGATATCTTAGACTCAATTATTTTTCAACCCACAAAGGTCCACCATGTAGGGCCTCCAAGAGAAATTTACAATTCAAGTAACTAGAACACCATTTGTTCAAGGATGGACCATCATCCAAACACTTGCAAAACTACTCCAAAGATCACAACCAACCATGGGAGAAGAAGCCTAGCCACTAATATCCAAAACTCATTACTACACCATGGCTAGTTAGGACAACATCACTTTTGATTTCAATATTAAGTCTACCATTGTAGTAACATGGCCAACATGAAGCACCTACTCTCAAGATCAAGTTCATCGAAAAAATTATTTGAATTTAGGATACACTCTACCATCAACCACTTGTGAATAATATTTTTGCTAATTAAGGAACCCAAAAAAAAATATTTTTATAACTTATCCTATCTCAAGAACAACCACTATAGGACATACCAACATAGCATGTCATGATTATCAGAAATATAAAGCATCAATTCAAGAGCACCACAGAAAAGAACATGTCATGAGCTACTTATACACCACTATTTACAAAATAGAATGTTTCATAGAGATTTCATAAGATCTTATATCGAGTAACAGATATTGCTTTCAAGACATAGAGGGAAGATGTTTCAAGGACATCCATAGGGAAATATGGTACATTAAGTTTCACCTTATCACATGGTGTGACATAGGCCTACAATAGGGAACAAGTGATCCACATAAGAAAACAACATCTAGAACTTCTATATGCATGATCTATTGAGACTAAATACATCACATCATCACAATATTACATACTTGAATGTAGGAATACATTTGATGAGCATAATACATGAAAATTTGGAATGCTACCTAGGCCTAGAAGGCTATAGAACAAACTACCCAAGCACATCCTAAGATAAAGGATTTAGACCACTAGAAGCAATACCAAAGCTACATCATGCTATTCTAAGAAAAACTTGCCTCTACATATGCATGTGCATGGACAACTATAGCACTACACCCACTACAATACTGTCATCAAAACAAATGAACTGAAATGTGAATGAAACATCAAATAATGTAGAATGCCATCTAAGAATCCATCATCCACCATAGAGGAACCTCAAGACATTCGCCACTCCTAGGCAACTAGTATCTGCAATAGCCAAGGATACTATTCTATTCCATCTACTAATCTAATATCTGCAAGGTTCTAGGATGGATCATTACCTTCTATTAGTGCCTACCCACCATTAAGAGGCAAACAAATCATGATGTACCAACTACTCCATCATAGGAAGGATACTGATAAATTCATAATCCAATGTTAGTTTTCCAAGATCATGTAATCAATTCATTAGAGTTTTGAGATTACATATCTTCCCCATAGATATAGTGATCAAAGAATCAACTAAGGTTTCTACTATCCACATATTTGTACTTTTGCTACTTGCAAGGCTGAGGTAATAGCTCAGAAATAGAAGAGTTAGCAAGACCATGATTAGCACATCAACCTCATACCCAACCATCTAGCATGATCATAGCAATAGAGAAATAACAATCTCACAATATCATAGAGAGCAAGAACTCAACAACATGCATAGAGATCAATCATGCAAAAATTTATGACTCAATTAGATACACTCATATAAAATAATATGCCACATCACACACCAAGAGGAGGAACTAGAACACTCTTAAAATTCTAAAGATCCACATACAACAAATGTTTCTAGCCATTGACACTAGTTCCCACTAGGATCAATGTCTCAAAAAATTTTCAAGGGGTATAGACAATAGAAAATCATCATCTCATCCTAAAACATCAGAAGGAAGACTAAGATCTAGCCAAAAATAGGTCTCAACAATGAAGATTCAATTGTTACTATAAAGAGAAACATCAGAGAGGATGCATCCACAAGGGAAGACTCTCATCAAAAGAGGTGAGATCTCAACAAGAAGCAATAATAGGATGACCTACTCTAGAAGGTCCCCAAATCAAAATTCCCAAATGAATATCATTAACCAAAGAAGTGATGCCATAAAACCTAGGGAAACACACCTATCTTGAACAAGAAAATGCAATACTAAAGGATCCACAACAAGGGCAACCATACTTGAAGCACAAAAGGATATAAAAAAACTAAGGACCACAACAATTGGTCTTTGGATGGTACTAAATGTCTTTAAATGCATCCTTAACAAATCCCAATAACAATTCACCATTCAACATAGAGCAAAAAGCCTTGCATTAATGAAAGATTGATATGGTGAGAGGGATATGCATACAAAACTCAAAAATGCAGCCAAAAGAAAGATACACCAACATAACTAGACAAACATACAGTCACAAACATGAGCATACAAAATTCTACCAATGATAATCTTGACGTATTTAGAACAAGGCTCACCAAGAGCACATGTCTGAAGGCCCTCCATCCCAAGTTACTTGGAAACTNAGAGCACATGTCTGAAGGCCCTCCATCCCAAGGTACTTGGAAACCAGCATATCCAAGTTTGTAATTCCCACACTTATGGTATCTAAGGTAAGTGGGGGTGCTAGGATACCACATCCTACATAATCTAATCAATGTCATCTCTAAACATGTCATCTAGGCAGAGACCAAAGTAGATACTAGATTTAATGCATCCTAGATGAACCATTAGAGACCAGAGATGAAAGCTTCTCAAGCAACAATTTATAAGTTGCTAATAGAACTCTCATCAACCATATTAGAGTAAAACCATAGCTAGTCCCACCACAAGTAAATTAGTGGAGGATAACATCACAACACAATCACATACATCCTCTAGAGATAACAACATACAAGTTTTGTTAACATTATAGCATTTTTCCCATAATGAAAATCTTATAATAGTATTACTATAGGATGACTCCTTGGAGGATATATAAGGATACGATCCTATATTACTATGATAGATAACTAGATGAACCATAAGTAAGAAACCTCAAGATTCTTGAGAGAGGATTTAATTCCATATTTCAAGCATCCATAAATTTTAACTAGTGATTAGGATGCCCATTTTGTTAATGATATAATGAAAAATTTATTAAATAAGAATGGAATTACACATGGTATTTCTACTACCTATCATCATTGATAAAATGGATCAGTTGAAACCATGAATAAGAAAATTCAAAATATTTCAAAAATTTATAGGATGTAATAGAGCAAATTGATCTTATCATTTACCTGATGCATTATGTGGCATTTGTACTTCATATAATTCATCTCTTATTTTTACTTTGTATGAACTAGTATTTGGTACGAAATGTCTTGTTCCTTATTCTACATAAAACAAGCATTTTTGGATGAAATGTTAATTGGAAATAATCTTGCACTCTTGCCTTCCTACTAATTTGTTCACTTTGAACAATTTAGATGAAGATTGTATGTACACATTAGATACATAACATTTGCATAAAAGCAAGATGAAAATGTGGCATGATAAGAGGATTATAAGGAAGTTTTTCTTGATAGGAAATTACTTTTATTATTTAATATGAGGCTCAAAAACTTTGCTAGAAAATTAATGTCCAAATGAGAGGGACCATATAGGATTATCAAAGTCTTAGGTAATGGTGCAATTAACATTTCTAGACCTGGTAGGTTTGAGTCCTGATGTGTGAATGATTAGTGTCTAAAATATTATTTTGGACAAGACCCCTCCCTTGTTAGTGAGATAATTGATTTAATAGATGTTCCTTCTTAGCAAGCTGAATTTAATCCAATTATGTACCAATTTAAAATAGATCCTTATGAGATTGTTTGATCCTAAAGTTTTTACTACTATGATAGGTTAATAACTTTGTTGTTACATGCTTTAGTTTTCTACAAGTATTGGGTGACAACTATTATGAGTTATATGTTATAATTTTATTAATACTTATGCATGATACTGTTTATTATTATTATCAATTTTTGATAGTATTTATGGCAACATATCTTTCATGATAGTTAGTGCTTCAATGAGTTAGTTAATGAAGACTCAACTTGTGTTGTGGCATGGATTTCTGGCATCATATTTGATAGGTTAATAACTTTGTTGTCACATGTTTTATTTGTCCACAAGTACTGGATGATAGGTATTATAAGCCATACATTATATTTTTATTAATACTTATGCATTGTAACATTCCCATTTCCAAATGGTATTGCTACACAACAAACATGGTGTCTCTTCATAACTAATCTTGAGATTAGCATGACTAGACCTGAAAGGATAGTTGTAATTAAGACATGAAAGTTTGTGTTATGATAATAAACATGTCTCTCAAGGTGACCTTTAAGGGTTTTACCTAAGGTATTTATACTGATGAGTGGCGAGGTACCCCTACACTCAACCATATGAAATGAGCGTAGCACATGCGATCTAGTTGAACTCCGCAAATGGACTAGTTGTGCACCTAGACAGTTATCCTTAGGTCGCAGTTCGCTATCTTCCCACCTAGACTAGTATTATATTTGTCATGTATGGTTTAGTCTAGATTGATGTGTATGATGTGTTCTAACTTAATGCTACTCCTGAAGGTAGTGGAAAATAATATTAACTAAGCTAAGCTAGGAGGAGAAAGGTAAGAAAATCTAATCTAGCCTAAGTGNTGTGTCTTCTTTATAGATATGATGGCGGACTGCGATATCGCGTACGCGATATCATACAGAAGACGCGATATTGTGTACGCAATATCGTGGGGGATGCAATATCGCGGCCTATGTAAATTGCGTATCATCATACCCCCACGACTGAATAAAAACTCATCCTCGAGTTACAAGGAGAATAAGCTTCATTGATTACATAGTGGATAGGTATGGGATTATTAACTGGAAAAGGAAATGGACTAATGCCGCAGTGTGGGAAGACACAACACAGAAAAAATACTACACTACAAAAAATGAAACTCATGTAGTTTCTGGTGGTGATGGCTCCTCCATGGGTGCTTTTCCTTTGTCACGTGCTCTAAGTTTTGAAGGTTGACAATGTTGAAGAATGTCCCGGAGCTTCTCCTCTTCGATCCGAGGATCTTGTGTGGTCCATGCTAATTTTCTAATGTTTGACGGAGTCAGCACTTCCCACGGATAGGTTAGTTGTAGAAACATCTGATTAGCCTTGACATACCATGTCGTGAACACCCCTTATTCCTCTTCATAGGCTCTAGCTTTATCTCTGTATTTGTGGAGCTCTGTTAGCCATCAACCGAAGCTGGTTGCAACATCTTTCTATCCCTGGTAGCTTTCTTTTACCACCGCAAGCTTAGAATTTGCAACATCTAGTTTCTCAACTAGCTTCTTGAGCTCTACAAATTCTACTTCATATTTGATATGGATGGAAGCTACCTGCTACTCAAGCTCTGAACTCAAGTGTCCTGCTATTAACATGGCTAGGTTGGCATATCTAAGGTTTGTCAACTCCATGTATTCAGTCAAGTCTTGGATCTGTAGGTCCTGATTCTTACTTCCGCTTGGTGGGCAAAGGCGTAAGTGTCCAATATGGCCCTCCAATTAGTTTCCTGAGCACTAATGTTATTGATTTAGGCCTTGGCCATATGGATCTCCTTCTCCAAGATTTTCTTGTACATTCCCACCTAATCACGGAAATGCTCCTTTGGCTTCTCTTATCGTTTAGCCTCATTCTTCCATGCGCTTATCTCAATACCTAATTTTTGATGAATAGCACGTACCTCCTCCATTGAGAGGGTTTGATTTTCTTTGGGTAAACGGCTTACATCTCGGTTGAATTAAATGAACTATTCTTGTAACTGATGAAAGTGTTCATCAAGAACATTCTTTTGTTTCTCCACAAAAGTCAACCAAAGGTTATTTGCAACCAACTGCTTATTCTCTTCTGCTAAGGCCTTAAGTGCCTTAAGATGCACATGAGTTTGTGCTTGTGTTGTAGAGGCATCCCAAGTTGCCATATCCTTTTCTTCTGCCACCTTCTTATTTTTTGGGATCAACTTTGTGATTTGCTCCATTCTAAAGTTGTCTAGCTGGTCTGCAAGAATGAATTGTAAAGGATCCTGCTGTGCTGCTTGTAAGGCTACAAGATGCTCTTGTAGTTTTTTCACTTCAGCTTCAGCATGATCTGCCCTTACTTTGGATATGACCAGCTTCCACTTTATGGAAATGAGGTCTAATTGAATTTCTGTTACATCTTGGGCGATGTCAAATAAATACGTCAAAGCTTGTCCTATTTTAAGCAATCTGTCCAGTGCATCCTCATGTTCCGCAGGAGTCATTGACATTACGGAAAGATTTTGAGCATCTTTTTCTCCTGAAAGATCTTTGGTGGCATAATAGGTAGATCTTCTGGTGGCACAATAGGTATGTTAAAGAATTCTTTGATATGGTTAGCAACCACTTTAATAGCTCCCGTGGAATCCTAGTGTTGCATGACCACCACAGTGGCCCCTTCACCAGTCTCTAACTGCACCTGAAAAGATGTCGTGTTTCCAAGGATTTGTTGTGACCATCTACTTTCCCCTCCTCCTATTTGAATTGATAATTCATCCCTTGTGTGATCTAATGAAATAGTAGGCTGATCAACATCATCGATGATGTGGAAGAGATTTGTGTCATCACAACTTCCCCAACTAACCATCTGGATGATGGTCCTAAGATGGCTCATCGACGGTCTATAGTCTTGTGGTGGCGGTGGCTAATCTTGGCCTATGCTGGGTCCTGCTTCTTGTTGTTGGCTGGGACCTATGGTTGGAGGTTGACTGGCTCTTGCAAGTTGAGTTGCAAGTGATCCAGTCATCTATTCTTCTTCTTCATCTAGTCTCAGCTCTTCGCCAGTGCTCTTTCTTGGAGTTGGCACCTTTAATAACTTAGCATAAGAAGCATTCTAGGCCTTTTGGAGGACTTCATTTGTGTATCCCCAAATACCATCCCATCGGCACAGTTTTATGATAAGGCAGGGAAAATGTAGTACCATCTTCCCTGACTTCTGTTCTTCAAATCGCCTTAGGATCTCTGTCAAATATAGATGGGGAAGGTTAGCATTAACATTTCCCATCAACACTACACATCCCCTAGCCACATATGTTGATATTCTTTTCAAGCCTTTTTTGGGGAAAAGGTGATAGGTTCCAATTTTGAAATAAAACCGCTCTTCCATCGTCAGCTCACCAAAAGCTTTATCTCTACCATAAGCCTTCTCTAACCAATCCTTTCGCACATCAGGGTTTAATTGGGTAGATAACCAAGAAACATGGGGGCCTAAATTCGGAAGGTTTAACACTTCTAAAATCATCTGCATAGAAAAGTCTACTGTCACACCGCAAATGTTAACTATGGTGCCTTGCTCCTAATTGTGCCTGAACTGGTACATTTCACCTAAGTACCAGGCACCACATTCAAAGAAGACAGGCCATAAGGGAGACCCCTTGAGGTGATCCCTAACAACCTCAGGAGTGAACTCTACAAAATATTCAAATTTTAGCTCCACAATCATAGTAGCAAATGTGTACTTCTCATGGATAGCCTGAACACACTCCGAGGGCAACATGAGTTGTTGTCTCGGTTCAGGCGCAGCAGCAACTCGTCTTTCTACCTACCCGAACCATCTAGTAGGAGGTTCTTCTTAATGGATGCTAAATGATTGCACCTCCTATTCTGCATGTTATCTGGTAGGGACCTATCTTCCACCTCTCCAAGGTTTTTTTGCTCCACCTTGAATAGGACCCCCTTGCTGTGCACGTTTCAGGGCCATCTGTAATCACATGGGCCAAACATTAGTAAGGTTGTTTTCAAATTTAAGTTATACCTTACTACATGCCTTTAATTAAATATCTTATCTTATCATGTGATCGTGCCCAAAAATTATAATAATGGGTCCTATGAATTAGGTGGATTTCATTTTAATCTCCTGGTGTACCTAAGGTCATATGATTTTTGGCACAATTTTTCTAAGTGTTAGTGTTAATTACCCTAATTGATGTCCTTTGGGTGATGATAAATTTCAAAAAAAATTAGGCACTCTTCCGCAAGTGTCTCTCCCCCATGATTAAACTAAACACTCCGGGTTCAAGCAAGTTCAAACAGAATTAATATCGGAGCACCAATGAGTAAGATATGAGAGAAAAAGCAAGGGTCACGCAATCGCAAGTCGTAGAGAAAAATTTCAAAAATTCCCCCCATGTAAATGGAAAAATGATGTTAAGTGTTGTGGCGGGGATGTCCTATTTATAGAGAAATAGAACATGATATCGCGTACGCGATATCGCGTACGCGATATCTTATCCCTAGTGATATGGGACACATGAAAAATACTGAATTTTTAATTATTTTCTTGAAATTAATGGTGTAAATTGAGGACATTGTCAAGTATTAAGTTATCCTAGGGTAATTTCATTAATTCAAGAGGCACTCGTAATGATAAAGATGTGAATTTAGCAATTAAAAATTTGGCTGTTATGAAGAAAAGGGAATGTAATGGTACATGGGAACGTTAAAATTTGGAGGGATAATAATAGGGAAAGAAAATTATGAAAAATTAAGTTGAGGGTAAGAAATTATTTGTTTGAGCTTGAGAATTAGTCAAAATTATGAAAAATTACACAAGTGGATCCTCCCCAAAGTAGGTTTCAACCTATTATGCCCTTGTGTAACCACACTTAAAGTGTCCATGAGCACTAGAAGGGTTAATTGTAATCCGCACTAACTCCACAAAACACACACATGTAAATATCACCGGAATGAGATGAAAATTCTATGCTACATGGGACATGAGCTACAATTACACAAACAGTGGGACCCCCTAAACCAGCATTTGATGTTCAAGTGCCCTTTTGATTACTCGTACTCCCATTTTTCATTAGATTTACAAGGATCTTAGTACAACCACATTGCATGATAACACCCACAGTTGTCACCAAAGAGAATCCACAAGTCCCCTTGATGTCACACTCTAATCATTCCCTCTTGGTCCATCCTTCTTCATTCTGGGTACAATGAACACAAAATTAATTTTAAGTTTTAAAAATGTCAAGAATATCATTGTACCCTCAAACAGAACCTCTTATTTGTAGAGTGGATGAGTGGGTGTAATGGGCTCACTATTCCAAATAATTGATTACTCATGACTTAATAACATAAAACACACCTCAACCAATAATCCACATGAGTGTTTTATTCATAGATGAGATTGCTTACAAAAACGTGAAAACACAAACACAAAAAGATAAAAAAGATAAAACAAAAAGTTGAAAAATGAAAAATTGGAAAACAAAAAGTTGTAAAATCAAAGAAAATAAAAAATATCTATTAATCCTACTTGTTATTGAAATGGGGGGTATCCCCCATAACCAATCAATTGAGTATGGAAAGGATTAATAAATGAAAGATAAGGATCCTTGCATTATGGAAGTATTGGAATTGGTCTATACTTATCCCCTTGGGGTTCACACACTTGATTGTAATAAGCATAGTGGGGCACTTTATACGATGTAGTTCCTGGATAATGAGTTGACCCACTATGATGTTGGTGACCATTAGATATTATGCAAGTATTAGGATGATGCCTCCCATGGTGGTGTTCATTGGGTTGTATGGTTGTTGGAGCATTAGTTGGTGGCCCTGATGAAGTTACATGAGGCATTGGATTTGAAGATAAGGATGCACCATAGGGTTGGACCTGTGCTAGGTTGGAAGGTGCAGTGGCCTTGGAATTTTGTTGTCCCTTCCTATGACCATGTTTAAAGAAAGGAGGCTTTTGATGTTCCTGAGGGTTCTCACTACTGTTGGTAGTAGTAGTACAAGTGTTGTTCGTGGGTTGTTGTTGTGGCACAAACACCTTAGGGACAGTTGGTGGCATTGTGGAAGGAGGGAAAGGATAAGAATGTTGAAAGTTAGGAGGAATATAAGGTGCACAAGGTGGTGGTTATGTTGGAGGTATGCGCTAATAGTATTGTGGAGAATGGTATTGTGGTGAGATAGAGTATGTTGGCCCACTTGAAGAAACAAGGTGTTGAACGTGATAAGAATTTGGATTCAGATAATATGAAAGGTGCCTCCAATCTAAGGGTGGCTTCCCCCATGACTAGGATTGTTTCCACTATGATTGAACACAATATCTTTGTACGAACTATAGATGTAACGTGTTTCCCCAATGCTCCTGTAGATGTAACAATATTGGGCATTGGCCTTTGGGGTGATCGTATAGGCATATGTTACATTCATACATATGATTGGCAATTGAGTGCTTATTCCCTTTATTCTTTTTTCCTGAATGTCTACTATTTTTTCCTACTTCTTGGGTTGTTAAAACTCTATATCCAATGGTGTTGATATATTCTCCACACTTTTGATATCNGGCATATGTTACATTCATACATATGATTGGCAATTGAGTGCTTATTTNCCCCATGACTAGGATTGTTGCCACTATGATTGAACACAATATCTTTGTACGAACTATAGATGTAACGTGTTTCCCCAATGCTCCTATAGATGTAACAATATTGGGCATTGGCCTTTGGGCTGATCGTATAGGCATATGTTACATTCATACATATGATTGGCAATTGAGTGCTTATTTCCTTTATTCTTTTTTCCTGAATGTCTACTATTTTTTCCTACTTCTTGGGTTGTTAAAACTCTATATCCAATGGTGTTGATATATTCTCCACACTTTTGATATATCTAGTCCAACATCTTATTGATATTTGCCTCAGCTTCTTCTAATAATTGTTGTATTGGCAAAGATGATGTTTCCACCTTGAGAATTGTTGATTTCTCCTTGTTATGATTAGGGACCTTTGTTAAGTTGTAATTTTGGTCCTGTTTATTTTTTTCAACATTCTCCCATCTAGCTTATTCTCCTTCTTCTTTTGCTACCTACTTAATAAGCTCTTGGATTTGATGGGTTTGTAGTTCATATAGTTGACCTTGGGCATACGTTCCTAAGGTCTCTCTTGTTTCATTATGTAGCTCATCGATGATATGGTACATTAGCTTTTCCTCAAATAACCCATGGCCTGGATAGTTGTTTAACAGTGCATAATATCTTTCTAAGGCCATGTCCAAGGGTTCATGTTTTGCTTGTTTCCACTCTTGTATTTTTTTCCTCAAGGCTTACACTCTTGCGTAGGATTGATATTTTTTGTTAAAGACTTCTACCATTGTTGACCAGTGTCGTATCAAATTTGGTTTTAATGATCTATACCATACTTTTGCTTCGTCAACGAGTGTCATAGGAAAGAGCTTCATTTTTTGCCAACTATTATCAATATTATTCCATGTGCAAGCATCATAAATGTTGATGCGGATCTAAGTCATAGCCTCCTAAACATTTGGGAAAGTTATTTAAATCGAGCCTGGGTAGAAGGCTCTCTTTATGATGCCTACATGAGATTCAAACAGCCTCTTGTAATTGCATTAAGCTTGTAGTGGCTAGTGGGGGTTCATCGTCATCAAGTAAGTTATGTCTTCATGTGTTGTGATAACATTGTTTTTCTTGATTTTTATAAGAAAATCCCACTTCAAGTTGTATGCTCCAATCTTCATCATCATATAGCTCATTGGTTCTCCAATGAACTTCCTCACTAAGTGTGGCATTATTATCATCTTTTAGGAGAGGCATTATTGTGTGTGAATTTATGTGACTTTTTATAATTACTTCTTTTTTAAGAGATATATTGTTAAGTCCTATACAGTGACCTGGTATGATATAACTAATCTAGATAACTAGCACCATCCCCAGCAACGGCGCCAATGATGAGTGGTGAGGTACCCCTACACTCACCCGTACAAAACGAGCGTAGCACGCGCGATCAGGTCAAACTTCATAAATGGACTAGTTGTGGCACCTAGACAGTTATCCTTAGGTCGTAGTTCACTATCTTTCCAACTGGACTAGTATTATATTTTTCACGTATGGTTTATTCTAGAGTGAGGTGTATGACGTGTTCTAACCAAATGCTACTCCTGAAGGTAGTGGAAAATAATATTAACTAAGCTAAGCTATGAGGAGAAGGGTAAGAAAATCTAATCTAGCCTAAGTGCAATGAGCAACCGATTCCTTGATCAACCATACACATCTTGGACCTTGTGCATGACTACCACTAGGATTACCAAGCACAGATCCTTGGAATGCCACTAGGCTACCAAGTAGTCACACTTAAATGCTTGAAATGAATTCGTACTCATTCTGCATTACAATGAGTAACTGATTCCTTGACTAACCGTACACATTCTTAGATGCTCGTAATCAAGTCGTAGTCACACTGCATTCTAGGAGTTTAAGCATAAGAGAGAAAGTAGTAAATAACATTAAATAAATAAATAACAAAGTGACTGCTGCAATGATGAAGTAATCTCGATCTTTATTTCCGGACATGTGCATGTCCAAGTACATCACACTCAAATAAGAAACCGTACAATTACATTCACCACACTGTGGGCAAACACGGAAAAAATAATAAAATCTCTAGAGTGGTCAAACTGCTAGAGCATCACTACTCCTATTCTATCTATGCCAAACAAGGCAGAGCCATGTCTTATGGTTTATCGCGTACATGATATTACGTCTTCCCTACGATATCGTATGACAAGAGTCATTGGTATGACAAGGATAAACCAGTCCAGGTAACTCTTACCCTTCTTTTAGTGATGATAGAATGTTAATTTATTAAGGTCATTGTTAAGTTTCTTCCAAAAGGTTAGTAACAATGGCCCAAGTTGCTCTTGTCTTTTTTAAAACATAGTGTCATAAGCACCTAATCCTTTTAACTTAGCAGCATTCATCTCACCTAAGACCTATGCATTAGCAAGTTTAAGGAATTCAATCTAGCCATAAGATTGTTTCATCACTATCCAATTCATAAAGGTTATTTTCATGACACTTATAACAAAAACAAATAATTGACAAGTAATGTTACCATGTTTTACTTCTCCTTAGTACCTAGGATATAATCCTGATGTGAGTGAATAGGCTCACATCATACTTTCCAAATTGTAGGGTAAAAATATTACCATTACATTCAAGGTTTGTATATCATTTATAATTATCCAAGCCATTTTAAAACTCCTTAGGTTTTTCATATGTCAACCTAGTAATGTTAGTTTAACAAGATAGGCTATTTTTGGTTGTCTCAAATCATAAAATTCCAAATTAGTTTCTAGACCATAAAACCATGTTCAATGCATAGTACTCATCAAGACAATTCCAATTATATAAATTTCATCCCAATTGAACTTATGGTTTGGAAGATATCGCATTTCTCAATAGCCATGCTATTTAATAAAATTTAGTAATTTTTAATCTTGGGAAAATAAAAATTTAATTCAATTTTTATTAATTATTAATTTAAAAATATTTTAAATATTTAACATAAGACTTCATATTTTGCAAACCCAAATTCTCTCTCTTAATCCTTGTTCATGTAGCTACTAGATTTAGTAAACTAACTTGCAAAAAGTATATGCTTTTTTTATATATTAAAACAATAATTATTTTCTTAAAAAATGACCATGATTCCTTGCAAGTGCTTACTTACAAGGTCTTGTAGCCCTACAGTGCACAACATAGCTCAGGTGTAGCCCCAGGGACTCTCCCAAGTCACTCTTAACCCATCCTCACAACACTGTGTTTCTTCCCCTACTATCATCTAGCCTTTCCTACCACCACCTTCTTGCCATTGCAGCCTCTATACTACCTTACAATTCATGATACTTTGAACTACAGTTGTTGCCTCCTATTCATCTACCATCCCCTTTCATGCACTACTGCCATTCACGGCTCCATAGTCGCTACCTTGCACTACCAAAATTTTAAATTAAAGAGAGAAAAAAAGGAACAAATATGTAAGTTGTGCTATCCTACAAATGCCACACTAACCCATGAGGATCCCATAGCCCTACATGAAAATTTTGCTGGCCTAGTAGAACTATGCAAATACTTATAGGCTAGCATAGCCCTATAATGGGACTACACAAGCCCACATCATGCCGCTCCACCTTTGTTATCCACCACCAACCAATATTATCACTAGTGCTTCTTACATCCCCACCACTGTGCTTCCTTCTACCTTCAACCATGGTCCTCACCACCCACACCACTACTACTTCTACCTCCCTACCTCTACCAATGCTACCATCATCAACCTCCCTACCTACCAGTGGTGCCATCATCTTTCACCTTCTTACCTCCATCAATGATGTCATCTATTATCTGCCATCATCTGCCACCTCCTACTTACCATCGCCACTACCAACTTCTATCTCCTAGCATAATTGTCTCCACTATCTACAACAACCTGAACATGATCCTCTCAACTACCATCATGTCTACATCAGTACCAATAGCTTATGTTATTCCATGATAGCGATTTCTGACACTGCATTAACCTAGAAGTAGGTCGTTCGGTCCATAGTGGACCATGCAAGCAATGCTAGCTATGTAGGCTACACAGGCAATGTAAGCCATGTAGGTCATGGTTAGTAGCACAAGTAATAGTGGATCATTAGGGCTGTTAACACTAACACACAACACTACTAGGCCTAAAACCCTCTCCACTAATCTGCACTTTTTACTACCTTGCTTACCACTATTGCTGCATTTCTTTCCCACCATCTCCATTGGCATAGCACTCCTTGCCCACCACCGCTTTTCTCACCTTCTTTAGTGCCTACTTGTAGATGAAAATTTGTCAATGGTTGAAAAAAATTTAGGATGTGAAACATTAAATACCAAATGGAAAAAATATTTTTAAAATAATAGAATTGGTGTGTTAGAAGTATTTGAAATAAAAATTCCATAATGAAGTGTGCTTCTCTTAGAGTAGTATTAGGATGGGTGATCTCTTGAGAAGTCTCAATTTTTGTGCCTAAAGTTTTGAACTTAAAAAAGCCATGACGTTTAGTTTTAGAAGCCCTTTTCTGCAAACAAAGAGTCATTTCCTATAGATTTATACCTTTTGAACATAATAGTAAAGTCAAATCAACCGCATAAAGCTCCAAAAATTAGTTTTCATTTCTTTCCTAACAAGGTTCCTCACGATCTTTAGATTTTCTATTTATAGTGTAACTTGAACATATGATGTTCATTTGTAACATATAAATAGTCATTTGAAACATTTTTCATCCTCCTAAACTCAATTATGAGATCAAATTTATCATCCAAGTGCCCAAGATATTATAGGATATTGTAAAATTCAGCCTTAAGAGGCCATAACCTAGAGTAACTAATCATTCCTAACAATTTAATTATTTGGAATAACAATTTTAATTTTTAGGTCATCTTGAGCCTTAGGACTAAGTTCTTACCTCTATAGATAGATAATTGTAGAGTACTGACCCCAAATGTATCATTAGTTACATTGCTAAAGTCAGTATCCTAAGGAGGGTAGAAAGGTTGTTAAGAATCTAGGTAAGTAGCTAGATGTTACCAACCCAAAATTAGTTAATTAGTTGGTGAACATGAATGATCAAAAAAATGTATATCAATTGAAACTTACAACATGCTTGCAAGATTCCTAGCCAATGAAGGACAACCTCTGCTATACCTACAAGAAGTCTTATCATAGGAATTCCTATACCAATTCCTATTGGACATGGGAAAGAAAAGATACAAAGGTATTTACAACCAAAAAGGGTCTTGTGAAATTTCTTCTTTCAAGCCATATAAATTATCCAACTATAAAAATCACTACATGGATAGTTTCATGATCTTTTATAAAGAAGCTATGTTTGAATTAGTACAAAGATTCAAATTGAGTTTAGGAGATATGATCTTTGAAATTCCAAAACTTCAAATCATGGAAAAGAAAGAATGGTTAAATTTTTAAAGAAGTCACATAGTTGTGGCATTGATACTAAAAATCTATTTATTATGAACATGTGTATGCATAGTTAACACACATTTGATTGACAAATCAACATATTCAGATGTTAGACTATGTCAATAAGTTATTCCTAAGTGATTATCAACCTAGGAATAACTTGATTAAGTAAATAAAATAAAGTTTGAAGAATAAGTTATTCCTAAGTGATATCAACCTAGTATCATTTGTCCTTTTTGGATACTTTCATGCAAAATTTGGAAGTAGTGTTTATCAATTCTTAAAATATGGATATGTGAAAGAATCCTTGGAAGATGAACATGATATGAAGAGGATGTTTCCATCAATTCAACATGTAATTTCATTGGCTAGTACATACTTTTTTACCTCAAGTATTCAATAGATAAATTAAATCCTAAAATTCATGAACAAATGATGTTGATGGATAGTACTCATCAAGAACTACAATTCAGTAATTACTCTACCACGATTAGTGAAGATGAATCAACATCATTCTTCATTGATATTCTAGATTATATTTGGTACAATACCAAGTTTTTTAAACTTACCAAGTTACTAGAGTTAATTTCTAAATAATAAGTTAAGAGGAAGCAAGATCAAGCCCTTCCATCTTGAACAAGACTATCTGATCATATACCACTTATGGTAGAACTACAATTCTTTCCATTAATTTCTAGGGTTAATCAATATTAAAAAGTATCTCATCCTTACTTTTATTTATAATTTTATTTTTTATTTAATTTATATTTTAATTATATAAGCATAAATATTTAAGATAATGGATGTTTGGAATAAGTATTTGCCCTACCTTCACTTGTACAACCAAATATGTGTTGCACTTTATGTCACTTTGGACTGGTGATTGGTGGTTGGTAGATCTTTAATTTACATCTTGCCATTATCTTAGAAAATAAGGTAAGTATTAAAAAATTAATATTTAAATTCCCATATATTCTTCTCACATATAGTTTTTTTGTAGAATAAGCAAAAGACAACTTCAAGAATAAAGAAGAAATCAAATTATTAGAGCATAGAATCATAATAGGAGCATTCAATCTAGAAAAAGATAATGAACATGGATTCATTCAAGGATGAATGAAACCTAAAGGGGGTAGATTATAATGTTCCCATTCCCAAATGGTGTTACTACATAATAAAGATGATGCCTCTTCATAAATAATCTTAAGATTAGCATGAAAAGACCTAGAAGAGTAGCTATAATTAAGACCTAAAAGGGTGTATTGTAATAACGGACATGTATTTCAGGGTGATGTTTGGGGATTTAACCTAAGGTATTTATAACTAGACATTAGAGGTCATATCATCATTGATTTACAAAGCCATTAAAGGTAAGTAATGGGAGTTGGGTAAAATAGAACAAGAAGAGGATTGGCCATCCCTTATAGTTGGTTATAGGCCTAACTATGATGGTAGTGTTGGATTACCTATAAGGAATAGATTCTAAAGGTAAAAAAAATCCTAGGGAATAACCAAAGCATGATCTAGATATACCATTTTGCCTCTATAAATTATTCTTTTCTCTTTTTTCTTATGACATTTTTCCTATTATTTTCTTTACGCTTAATGTTGAATGTTACACATATTTCACATTTTCTATATTATATTATTACATCTATTTTCTTATATAATGTATATTTGACATTTTCCATGACATCTGGGAATGGGATGTCACATGCATGATAATCATCATTATTGTTTTCAATTCTTTAGTAGTCTCTATGGCAACATATCTTTCATGATATTTAGTGATTCAATGAGTTAATTGATCGAAACTTAACTTGCCTTATGTCATATATTTACAAATCTTATTTATGTTAAAAATGAATTGAACAATGGTTAGATGATGGAATTATATCCCATAGTAATATTTTGTTATTTTTCCAATTGGAAAGTGGGACACTTGTTTTGATTTTCACTATCCATATTGTTAGCTCAATATGTTATTTCTTGACAAACTTGAGGCTCTAAGTATTACTTAACTAGGAATGTGGGATAAGAGACATCTTGAGATATAAAACATAAACCTTCAAGGTCCTCATGAGGAATGACCTATATAGGGATTGAACTTGTACTAGGAAAAAATTTTCTGTTGTTTACAAACCATGTTCTATTGGTTGTATAGCAAGAAATCGTAACCTATTGCAATTGTATAGATCTAAGAGTGTCCCTTTAATGAAAAATTGTATCTCATCTTAACAACAAGCAAAGTTTCCATCTTCATGGATCATGTTCTGATCGTAGTGTAGCGATCCCATAATCGTAATAATTTCCTTACAAAAAAGAAGAAACATATGTGTTAAGATATGTATTATTTTGGATGATAAGCTTCCTATTATTAATGACCATAAGATAATATTACCCATATCAATGCATGAGGAGTCTCCATCACCAACAACTACTTTAAGTAGGGAAGGCCACTTATTTTTGAGAGGTGTAGTGCTATAAGATATGGATAAGTTGGTAAATAGTTCTCATGAATATCTAATGTGGTAATTCCTTTCATTCATATTTTTATTTAAAAGTTAATTAAATTAATGTTAGTCCAATGTCTTGATGCTTACTAAAGCACTAACACCTTAGTTATTCTTCTATCACAAAGATTTTTCTTTATTTTGCTGCTTTTCCCTATTTTTACCTCCATTTTTTATCTTGTTTCCTTTACCTTAACTATAGAAGTATTTAGGATTAGCAAGTGTGGATATGGTGGAACTCACAGTCCCTCATAGTCTAACTATGATACTAACTATGAGCCATGATTACCTTAGACTTACTTTTGAAAGTTGAGTGTCTACGATAGGGTGCAAATCACATCCCCTTTACATCACAATTTCTAGACATTGGTTCAATTTATTAGTGTAACCTACTCTCACCCATAGCCTATCATACTTGAAAAGTTTAGAATTTTGGTTCCTTGAATAATGAAAATGCCTATAACTCATAGTGTACTACACTTTAACATTTTACAAATGGTCTCTCGAAATAGTGTGTAGCTATAACATCTAGATTCTTAAATGCAAATAGATGCAAACTATAGTTGGTTGCACCTCAAAAATTAATTTAAATATTTCATTATCATATAATGATAGGATGTAACATGTAGTCAGTCAAAACTAGATTAAAAAAGTAAAAAATATAAAGGTGTATAAGTAATTTTATGATTCATTTTTCCTCACATAGTGCCACAGGTCTAAACCAAGAATAGGTTGAGCATCTACTTAGGTGTGTAGTTGTAGATACTAACCTCTGTGCTTCTTCCTCCATTCAATATGCTAAAGGTAGATCCCAAATTCCCTAATTTTATTGGGTTCCTTGGTGGTTTTTCCATTGCATGTTATTGTGAGCACCCATGAATTATATCTATTCTCTCTAGGTGCAATTGGGAATTTTAGTTGGTATTTACTTCATTTTTTTATTTACTTTGCATTTTTCATGTTGAAATTTAATCTATGGAATTCTAGATACCATCATAAGGTTAATATTTGGGGCCTTCAACTTTATTTTCTACATTGGCTCTATTTACCCTCATAATCAAAGTTGCAACTAAAATACCACATGAGAGGCACAAATGCCTATGTTTTTTCTCATGACTCATTAGAGTTTTCATTATGTATTTAGTATAATTATAGTTCCTTTTCTTAGCAATGTAGTACATAAGACAATAACATAGATACTAGAATTTCTTCATAGTATTTACTTTTTGACATGAAAGTCGTCCTAATGATAAGAATAAACAACCTAGATTTAGGCCTCAAATCCTTGCATTTCATGTTATGTATTAATGTGAAGTACATTCCACATAAAAGTCTCATTAGTTTTGAGTTGTCAACTAAATCATCCAAAGCACTAGCATAGACTAGAAACCTAAATAGTATTTTACTTGACATGGCAAGTAGCTCACTAATCCACTATGTTGTGATAGTGATTTGGTACCATAGTACAAAACTAGTGAATTTGAAGTTTCTTATTGTATCAAGATTGTAGAAGAAAAGGTGAATTAAATGAAAGTATATGATGCCATAAATATGTAACAATGGAAGAGTGAGAAAGTATCAATTTTTAGTCATGAGTGCTATAATTTTTTTCTTCTTTCTTTTTCCTCCATTTATTCATATGGAAATGTTTTTCATTGTTAAGCATTTAAGTTTTCAAATTTAGCCTTTATCTTTAATTTCTTAACTTACATCACTTTACTTATTTATGCTACATTGGGAACAACATATACTTTTTTGGGGGCATCAACATTGTTGAAATTTTTTTTAATTGGTTTATGAAATTATTTAAAGTGTTTTGAATGTTCATGAATTTTGTTGGATTTATTTTACATATTCATTAAGTATTTTCATTATGTTACCATGTTGTTTCCAGCCTAGGTATTATTTTTACATTGTTTTGTACATTGTACTAATTCTTTATCTATCGTAAGCAACTCCTCATGCTTCTCAACACAAGAAGACTCATACGTAGGGATAGGCATCAGCATTGGTGGATTCAATAGCATAGAGACATGCTCAAGAGGGATAACAAGAGAACATCCATAGGAAGCAAATGGACCATCTCGAGCATGAGTAGCAAGAGGCAAAGTTTCCTACAATTTTATTGAGGGCACCTAAGAACTTTAAGCCTTTGATGAAACTTCTCAACTTACTAGTAGCTACATCTTTGATTACCTATAACCTTAACTTTGTATTAATGGGAGGTAAGGAATTTTAAGAGTAAGAGGCACATCACTTTTATCTAATGTTTGAAAGGACCTTAACCACATCATGGACCTTCAAAATTAATGGTAATCCCTATGCCATCAATGAGGTCCTTATTGGTGAGGTCCCTAAGATGTAGGTTTGAGTGAATCAACAACATTTTGTGATGGCATCTTTGAAAAATAAAACATAGTTACTAGAGATTTTTTCCAAAGTTGTAACGGATCAAACATTGTGATACTACAAAAACCTTTCTTTAAAGAGGAGGGCTCTTGCTAGGGAAGTGATCATGAATGTCTTCGTTAGTTCTCACTTCATGGATGTCATGGTGTTTAACATGATGGTTATGAGTGACTTAGAGGATTTTTGTAGCCTCAATTATCCATTTATCATTATGTCTAGGATAAAGTTGTTGGTTTGAAATACCAATGAAGTTCATTTTCCATCAGTGATCTTGGCATTATGTCAACATTTCTAGATTTTTCCACCAACCATGCCCATCAATAAGATTATTTCTTGGTGAGAGGATCAATTCCAAAATCTAGGATGCATCTCCTATAACCAGTGGCTATCATAGATATGATATGAGAATGTCAAATAGATTCTTAACCCATTTTTCCTTGGTGATTGGGGAAAGGTTTCTTGGGAGACCTATAATGTAAAGGCGCAGTAGTAGTAGTCCTAGTATTATGATGTAGTAGCTTGTGATCAAGCTTTGGTAGGAGCTAAAGCATAGATAATGACCCATTTGGATGCATTTAAGGCCAATCTTCTTATACCTTGTAATGAAATGGAGACTCTTATAAATACTTGATGTAACCAATTGGAGAGGAGGCAGTATTGACTGGCCTCTAATATGAAGATCCTTGGCTATCACATATTCTTCTAGTTGAGGGAGTTGTAGCACTCTTTCATCCCTTTGAAGCTTGATGAGTAGATGGATCTAGAGTTCATACCGATCGGCTTACCTATCACTAATGATAAGCAAGTTTGACCATCTAGCCTTGTAGACTAAGTGTATGATGAGGTCATACATGAGGATTTCATGAACAAGGAGCTTGAATAGGATGCTTCTCAAACTTCTTCTTTTGTAGATGCTCTTGTACCTCCTCTAGTGGATAGCTTAGCTCTACCAACCTAACCATTTTTTTCTCTTCTTCCTCTATTTATTCTCTTGTTTTTGTATACACATGAGGCATTATGATATATGTTTGTTAATCTTATACTGTCTAATTTATTGTATTATTTATTAATTTACATGCATTCTTCTACTCTCTTTTCTCAAGATGATAAGGAGGCAGTTCGAGGCTATGTTAGAAAATGAATAATGTCCCTTTTAACTTGGATTCTTCAAGTGTTATGATTATGGATATACAACTATGACCTCATGCAACATGTATTACTCACAACCCATAGTCACAAGGATAGGAGTTAGTTCTCAAATTATGAGAATGATCCTTGAACTCTAGAAGGAAGAGCATCCATTCTATGATAGCAAGAACTAAATTTTAGAAGAAGGAATAGAGATAAAATAAGTGAATTTAGTTGAAAATAGAGATAAAATAGCACATGGAAGTTGAATTCAAGTTTGGAGATGAACTACAAGCTCATGTGACCCATAGTAGCTTGTAGCTCATACAATTTTCACTAGTTATAGCCTATAGCTTGTTACAATTTATTTTTGAATAGAAATTGGAAATTCATTAGTGCAAGTCACCCTTTAAGAATAAATTCTCTTTATACCATTGGTATTTAATTATTTAACCATTCAAAATGATTAATGGAGACTACTCATCGTAATCACTAGCAGTGATCAATTAGCTTCACAATTCATCTTCAATTTGTGAGATGCGAACTTGTGTGGCTCACACCCAAGTCATAGGAATTAGTCAAATGTTATTCTAACAATAAAATAAATTCATTTCAATTCTAAATTAAAGTGAGATTATAAAGCATTCACTAAAAAGAGGAAGGAGAAAAAATAATAGAAAATTATATAGAGGAAATTTCTAGAAAAGATTTAGAGATTTAGAGTGAATTGGAATTATTCTATTAAATTGTATTGAATGGTATTAGAGATTCTTAAATAATATTATAGTTATATTTATCACTTAAGAGTGAATTCATGTAGTGTGTTCTTCATCATAATTTTGGTAATTAATTCCATGTAACCCATAATCCTCCATTTGATTCAACTTCCACAATTTTACAACATAGGAACATAGGAGTTATGAAATAGTAGGAAGTGTATAGGAGATCTTTTAAGTGATTCATGATACCAACTTTTAAAAACCTTGGTATTTTTGTTTCTTGTCTTCTTGTACCAACATTTTTTTCTTTTTAATAAGGTCTCCATGTAGTAAAAGTTCTAGAAATATGCTAACATTTGGCTGTCCAAATTCTTAAACTCTACTCTTATTTTTCCAAAAACCCCAAAATTTTCTTAAAAATGTTATGCTTAAAATGCTATGTTTAATATGATGTTCTTATAGTTACAATTGATTTTATTTTTTTATTTCTGAATTTATATTTATACTTCATTCATCATTCATGTTGTCATAGTTTCTGCACTATTGTAGTATTTGCACTACACATTATTGCACATTTTATGCTACTACAATGTAGAATCTACATCTAATTCCTCATTCATGTTCTTAAAGCTTACAACACATTTACCCAATCCCTACATTTTTTTCTATTTATGGCTTTTGTGTCGAACATTCTATGACATAACATTGTTAATATGATCTCAAACTAGAAATCTACTAGCATCTATAACCTTAAGAACCTAGCTATAGTAGAGTGCAGGTAGTCTCTTAAGTGCCAAGGACTCAACCTAGCTCATGTGAACATTAATGAAGACTATTATAATTTTATCTATGTAGAAAAATTCAAGTTGGTTTAAAAATCCCATGCAAGGAGTTCGAATTTAAGCATCAATTTAAAATTATTCGCTAAAATAGGAAGGAGTATATTCCCTCTCCTTATAATCATATCAAAATGTTTGAATTTCACAAGTGCATGTTGGCAAACCTAGTGGATGTAGAAAATGAGGTCAAAGTAAGTAAGAAGGCTATTTTAAAGCATGATCAAGAAGACTAAGATGATTTTGGAACTTATTTTGAGCTCATTTCTTACCTAGAAGATCATTCATAGTGATTCGTCCCCAAAGTACCTATGTTCAATCCTTTTCCTTCCATCTTAGTAATAAACCAAGCATCTCTTGTGAACTCTATGAATCAAACCTCTCAACTCACTTCCTTGTTTGCTTCTATTTTTACCTAAACATATTTTTTCATAATGCTCTATCCTCCACTAATAATCCCCTTAGTTCTCCAATCCTTTATAGTTTTGACCAATTCCTCTTTTAAACCTTAAATTCCATGTATTTATTGTAACCTGTTTATCACTAATACCCCTTTAATTCACCATTTTCATATGCAAAACATCATTTTCTATGTTCAATCCCTTTGCAACAATAGTCAATCAACCTCTCCAATCCATACCATTGTCCATTTCATGGCCACAAATTGTCCAACCACTAGTGTAGCCCTCAAGAGCTCCACAAGGCTTGGATCAAGCCTTTCAAATGATCTAGAAACTTACTAAATAGCTACAAAATCTTAAGGCCAATACAACCAAAATGTTAATGGAATTCTATCATGATGATCCCATTATCCCAACTATTCCTTAAATAAATTTACCCATAGTCATCTTCATCCTCCATTTCACCAAGTATAATGGTGAAGGTGATTCCAACACACATCTCATCATCTTCCATTCTAAATATCTTTTGCTGCAAGCTTGGCCATACATTATGCTACATATCTTCCCTATGTTCTTATTAGAAAAGGCTTTAGAATAGTACTACACATTACCCAAAGGTTCTATCTCCTCCCATGATGACTTAATAACACAGTTTATGAAAGTAACCTAAAGCCTAATACAACCTTATACCAGCTTATGAAAGTAATACTAGGATCCCTTGAGCTACTCCAAGAGTTCATTCAAAGATGGAATGCAACTATTAATGAAATTTCCAAATCTATCATTGAAACCTAGCTTTTGGCTATATTCGAGAAAACATTCAATGACTTTATTAAATTGAAACTATATTACTTAGATCCTTAGTCACTCAATCAAGCCTTTTCCCAAATCAAGAATATAGTTGATGTCATAGAAGCTAGCAATGATCCAACTAAAATAACCTATAAGAACCAACATACGAAGAGGAATAGGAACAATGATAAAAAAACTCATGTATCTATAGCCATCATGGCCAAGGATGCAAAATCAAAAAAGGGGCAGAAAATGTCTCAACCCAAATTCCCTAGCACCACATCCTAGCCATCGACCTCAGGTACTTCTATTGCATCTAACCCATCAAAATAAAACTTTGAGCATAAGGACCAATCTTATTACACCAAGCTATCAATGGAATCATATAATATCTTCAATAAATTACTTAAAGTTAGTCATATCCAACTCAAGTAACTATCAAGGACTGCTCGCAAAAGACATGATCATTTATGTAAGATGGCTAAGAATCTAAGTGTAGCTATAAAAGATAATCTAAAAATTCCTAAATAATTTTATGTATATAGGTTCTATCACTAGCATCAACTCCCTAGCCATGATAGTAATTTTTTCTTGACCTTAAAGGATGATTTTTAAAAGATGATTGATAGTGGAGAATTAGTTCTAAATGCATCCAATTCCATGAGGTCCTAAAACCAACCAATGTAAGTGTATAACAAATCCATGATCAATATTCCTAATGGATCTAAAATTTCTATGGAGTTATTTGTAGTTTAAGTACCCCCTCATAATAATCAAGCTTCAACTTCCTTGAGTTCAAGAATCCCTTTCATAATAAGGGTATCATCACAAGTGTTTATGTAAAGTGTCCAATTCATCAATAACCTCTTAGTTAAACAATAATAAATCACCATCAAAACAATGAAAATCATCAATTCCTAAGCCCAAAGCTAAGTAAAGTACTCAACATCTTAATTTTTTATTTTTACATCCAATCACATTATTAACATTTTAAAACTTATTTACTATTTATACTTTTATTTTTACATCTTGAATTACATTTTTTACTTCATTACATTAATCTTTATAAGTTTTACTTTGAAACTTTGCTTATCAATTTTATTTTAATCCATAGCTTACATTTACTATTTACATAAAAAAACATAAAACATAAAAAAATAAAACTAAAAATCATAGGTGGATAGAAACATGAAGACTAAAACTAAAATGTAGCATCATCTAGTCAAACATAACTAGGTAGTCCACATTAGTAGCCATAGTTACATAGTATAAAAAATAATAAACAACACATATTCTCTAAAACCATAAGTTCTAACAAAATAACAATAACTAGCAACCATAACACATAAAAAGTGTAGAACATCATAATCAATAGCCTAACTAACATGTAGGAGGAAGAGAAGGAACATCGCCAGAGCCATCACTACCATCACCTAGGACTTGTAGATAATAACATATATAACCATTAGTAACCATAGCGACCACCAATATAGCCTAATAAAATAATAAAATAGCCATAATTTTTTAAGAAAATTTTACAAACTTGAGGATATTTAGAAGCAATATCCTTAGGTATTGAGAAAAATCTTGAGATATTTAAGCATTTTAGGATAATTAAACATATGATTAAAATTGAAATAGGGCTGAAATCGAAGCTATTATGACTAACACTGGAGATGAGTTCATCTCAAATGAAGTTTATGATCTATGAAGAGATTCAAGTATCAAGAGACTATTCTTATTAGATAGAATACCTACGTAGAATAGCATTATAAAGTGGAAAAATAGAACTATATTCAAGATAATCCAATAAATGATGAACGAGAAGAATGTCTCATAGTATCTATGTAATGAAGCAGCTAGAATATCTATGTATATCATCAACAGATGTTTGGTAAGAGTGGATAATGATAATAATCCTTATCAAATGTGGTATGATAAAGTATATAATGTTTATTATTTTAGAATATTTTCCAATAAATTCTATATTAATAATTAAGAAAATGTACATAAGATAGATAACTGATGTGATGATGATTTATTTGTTAGATAACAAGTGTCATTTTGCTAGTGGAAACTTAGGATTACCACTATTTCTTTATTTACTATCTTATTAAAGAAACTATTTGTGAGGAAAAGTTTTGTTTAATGAAAATTTTTATCTCCTCCTTGCAATGAAAATCACAAGGCTGAGAGTTCTTCCAAAAATTCAAGTTTTGATGTTTACTAGTTTCTTGAAATACCAAGGCCCAAATACCTCAAAATAAACTTAGTGGTTGTAGAGAACTATGTGTTTCATAATCACATTTAGTATAAATTTCGCAAGATTATGTGGTATGAGCTTAGCTATAAATTTTACTTTTATTGAAATATTCAACACTTTTATTCTATTTTGTAAGTAAACAAATTTTCAGCTATATCAAAGCCACTTAGTCTATGCAATCTTGATCATATGGTACATGTACTAATCATCCTTTAATATAATGCTTAATTTCAATTCAACAAATCTATTACCAAATCTCCCTTGGAGAGAAAATCCCATGAGAAAACTAGAAATTGAGCAAGATTCAATTAACTTAAAATAAAATACTAAAATTTCATAAAATCTTAAACATTACATGAGTAAACACTATGAAAAATAAAGTTGTTCAAATCACTCAATAATAACAAAAATTTTTAAATCCTTGGCTCAAATAAGAAATTAAAAAATTCCAAGAAATGAGATGCAAGTCACACTATAATATTAACTACTAGCTAGGCAGCTATGATAAGGTAAGAAAACAAAAATAACTCATTAAATAGAAGTAAATAAGCTTAATCAAGTTTGAGCTTAAAATTTCATTATAAAAAAATATTTCTCTAATATCCAAGAGTTATTCCTCCTAGCTTCCCCCTGTGCTCCCACACTACATACCCATCCAC
>MNCI01010023.1:6888-19607 GCA_015680685.1 Gnetum montanum | reverse complement strand
CCTTAATTCACACAACCATAGCAAAAAATTCATAGAACATTTATTTCAAGTCTAATTAGAGTGATTCCACCTCCATTGGAAATTTGAAACCAAAGCCTATGTATCCATGACCAAAAAATAGCACAAACCTTTGCCATTTGCCTATAAAATTTCATAAATCTACATGAAATTACAAAAGAGGCACAAATAACCTAAGTGTGCAATGTTAGGAAAATAGCCATAACTTCCTCATTTTAAAGCCAAATTAAATGAGACAACAACCATTAGGAAGATTAAATAAAGGGATAAAAATAAATATCCTTTAATTTTACAAATATGCAGTTGCTTCATTGAGAAAAAAATACACAGCTTTGTTTTCTTTTTTCATGGCAAAACTTCAAAAATCTCAAAGCCTAAATTTCATATAGCCATTAAAATGGTTGAAATAGCAAAAACCATTAAAACCCATTTAAATTCACATCAAAATAATGGGTTACAATTTTTTTAAAATTTAATTTTAAGAAATGATAAGGCCTAGATCTAAAAAGAATGGCCATTGCCCAAGATTTTGAGAAAAAAGCATAAAATAGCAAACCCTATTTTCAAAATCAAATTTGGAAAAGGCAAAGTGATAAAAAAACCATGAATTAGTATTAGAGAAGCCAAAATAGGAGATGGTATTTCATCAAAATTCAATTTTAATCCCTCTACTCGAGTAGATATGAAAAAATTGCCTCAACATCTAAAAAGCAAAAAAGTAAAGAAATCATAAAAAACAAAGGTAAAAATAGGTAGAATTACCTACCTTGGAGTAGTGATAGATGGGGCCTAAATGGAGATAGGCCTAGGAACCTCTGATAAGTTCCTTGAATGCATGTCCATCCTTTGGATTTTCAGATTCTTACTCTTTCCTCCTCTTTGTTTTTGAGCCATGGAAGGCTCAACATTGAGGAAAATGGAAATTGGGAAAAGATAGAAGTTCTACGCTAGTTGCAAGGGAGATGGGAGCCTTCCACGTTGAAGATTTCTTGTGGTTGCTAGAAGAATCTTTATCATAGCTCTCCTGCAATGTGCTATTATTGAAGAATGAAAATTATGATCAAAATTTGCAAAAATTAATTTATAAAATCCATCTAAAACCTAAACGAAACCCCAACTACTAATTTAGTGCACCATAACTACAAGTGCACTGAAGAAAAAGAGGGGAAAGTCGAGTTCACATTGGGTTTTTGTGGGAAGAAACTTCACATTTCAAAATTTTAAATTTATGGATTGTAGGTCTCATCTTGCACCTTTACTTTTGGCAAAAATTTGCATCAATGCTAAGATTTTTTGTCAATTTTGACACTTCAAACATTATGGCAACCTTGATTTCATACATCCATGCTAGGAATGCCATGCGCAACATGGAAACATGTTCATTCTTCTACAAATTTATTAGCATTACAATGTATTTCTATTTTTAGTAACCTAGACTTCCCTTTTTTAACCCCGGGTTTTCAAATTTGGGGAAAACATAAGCAAGGCTAGGCACCATGGATTTTCACACTGTGGCAATAGTGCCCAGCATGGAAGAAGGGGGGGAGGGGGGGTAACATGCAGTCTTTCCTCCAAAAAATCATCTAGCACAAGTTTGACCTCAAAGTATGCCCCACATGAACTAGAACCCCTCTAAGCATCTTTGGCAGCCTTAGAACCTCACCAAACCTAGTCAAAACTAGTGAAAACTAGTCAAAATCTAGGATTTCATTTGTTCCACATTGGGGAAGACTTCTTCCATGTTGAGCATCTCATCCTGATCATGGATAGATGAGGAAAAATCAAAAATGACCTAAATTGTTGACCTAATGACCATTTCTTGATGCTTGGTGACCCCTAGACCCTGTTGGAACCCTCTAGAGCCTCCAAAAGTCCTAGAATGGGTCAAAAATGGTACAATATCATTCCACTCTCATACATGTATGTGCCATCATTATCACCCAACATTGACCATTGACATTGGCAACCCTAGAGTTTGACATGCATGGTCGATCGACTATTGATTTGGTCTAGATTTGACTTTTTCCACTGAGGGGGACCTCTTCCATGTTGAGCCTTCTACCCTTAGCATGGAAAAAATGGAAAAAGCTCAAAAACCCCCTCACAGGCCCCAAACAACTAGATCTTAACCTTAGGCATTAATGGCCAACGCCAACAACCTTGTGACTACTCATGCATAGCTAGGTCAACCAAAATGACAAAAGATCTTTCCCTTCAATTTCCATGCTGAACATGGAAGTCCTAGTGTGGAAAAATGGGGAAAAACCAAAAAATTGCATTATGACCCTTGAAATAGTCAAATTCTAACATTAGATAGCAGCAGGCGATACTGGTAACCTTGTAAATGCACATGCATGCTTGAAAGTTGCTATAGAGGGTCAAAAAGCTTTCCCCCAAATTTTCCATGCTAAGCGTGAAAGCCCTAATGTGGAAAAAGGTGGGGAAGCCCAAAAAATTTCTAGTGCCCATTAAAATAACCAAATTTTGACATAAGATATTAGTAGTCGATGCCAGCAACCTGGGAAGCTTGCATGCATTCTTGAAAATGGCAAAAAATGATCAAAAAGCTTTCCCACCATTTTTTCATGTTGATCATGGAAGCCCTATCATGAAAAAATGGGGAGAAGTCTAAAAAATTCCTTAACAACCTTTAAACAACCAAATTTTAACATTAACTAGCAATAGTTAGCATCGGTGACCTTAGGAACTTGCATGCATAACTAAAAGTGGCAAAAAATGATCAAAATTTTTTTCCCCATTTTTTCACATTGAACATGGAATCCCCAGTGTAGAAAAAGATGGGGAAGCCCAAAAACTACTCATCAACCTTCAAAAAATCAAAAATTTGACACTAGGGATTAACCATCATTGCTAGCAACCTCAGAAGCCCACATACATGATCGAAAGTGATCATAGAGCATCAAAAAGCTTTTCCCCCAATTTTCCACACTAAGCATGGAAGTCCTAGCATGGAAAAATTGGGGAAGTAAAAAAAAACACTTTAAACACATTTAAAATGACCAGTTCTAACTCGAAACCCTAGTCATTAACCCCAACAGCCCCAGAGGTTAACATGCATGATCGATTGAAGTCAAAACTAGGTTAGATCTGAGCTTTATGATGGCTCCATATTGGGAATTTTCCCCTCTATGCTTCTTAGCATGGAAATTAAGGGGGAAACCAATTTTGTATTCATAACTACCTTAGAACAACATTAACCAAACTTGTATGTGTTCTAGGACCTTGCTGGCATCATTTGGAATAGTCAAACTTTAAGAAACTGATATTAAAAGGTCAAAAATCCATTCCCCCTTATTTTCCACATTGAGGTTTTCATCCCTAATATGAAATGAAAGGGGAAAGTTCAAAAAATACTTAGAGATACTGAAAGTTACCAAAAATTGACACCAAGCCCTAGTCCTTGATCGAAATAGCCCTGGAGGTTGACATGCAAAGTCAATTGAGGTAAAAATTTGCCTAGATTTAAGATGCATGGTTCTTCCATGCTGGGAATCCCCTTTTCCATGTTTATATTAGCTTCCCTAGCATGGAAACTTGAAGTGGGACTTTTTTGGGGCTCTTGAACACCTCAGAATGACATCAAACGACCTTTCATGCACTCTAGAACCCTAGTAACAGCTATCGAAGCCTTTAAAATTTACAAAAATAATTCCAAATGGCCAAAAATCCATTATAACTTATTTTCAATGTTGATCTCTATATCCCTAGCATGGAAGAAAGGGGGAAAGCCAAAAATCCACATAGGGATGCCCAAAATTGCTAAATTTTTACATGGATCCATAGCCCTTGACCTTGGCAATCTTAGGAGGTAACATGCATGGTCAATTGCAACATGAATTGGCCTAGATCTAAGATTCTTACTTCTTCCATGATTGAGTAACTTCCCCCACTTTGAAAACAATGGGAGGAGTTGCTTTTTCATTTTTGAAGGAAAAATGACACTCTCGAAAACTAAGGATCTTCGTCAGAGAAGCCCAAGAAATCATAGCCTTAAGATTTTAATTATTTGACCTAATTTTAACCTCCAAAACCTATTCCCTCATTTTCCATGCTAGAGTAACTCCCCCAATGTGGAAACAAGGGGAGAAGACCTTAAGTACCCTTAAACAGCCTTCAAACATGTCCAAAATTAGTCAGAAACTTACAAAATCAAAGTCTGCAGCCCTAGGGGCCTAAAAAACTAGTTAAAGTGCCTCAAAATCTATAAATTCATAAAATAAGTGTCCCCCTATTTTTTCACACTAAGGATACTATGCCTAGCATGGAAAAAATGGGAGAAGCCATTTCAATAACTATTGACACTCAAAATGACCTCAAATTACCTTGGAACAATGTCGGGAGATGCATAAGTTTTAGATCTAGACTCTAACTACTTGTTTGACCATGTTAGACCTTATTTTTGCTTGGATTTTGGTTCCCCATGTGGAACCCCCCCTCTTTTCCACACTGGCTAGTATGGAAACAAGGGAGGAAGGCTTCAAAACTTGCTTTTTAACGTTTATAGACCTTAGGGGAGCCCAATTTTGATGGATCTAACCTTGCGCTGCCTTGGGAAGGTCTTGGGACCTCAATTTTGGACCTTTGACATCCTAAAACATATTTTCTGTGGTTTCCATACTAAGGGTCCCTATTTTCATGCTGAGCCCAGCGTGGAAGCCTTGAAACACCTAATTTTTGGGTTTGGACAACCCAGAAATAACCTTGATTGATACATGAACTAATCTAATAGCCTCAAAACATTGCTTGCTAAGGCTTAAAAGTAGCAAAAATTAACCAGTTTTGACCTATAGTAGCCAAATTTTATCATACATAGCCTATTTTGCTTGATTTCTTTACTTATTACATAATTTTTTGGTTTGTTTTTGGACTTATGTTGCATTGAGGACATTGTTAACCTTCTATGGCCTTTATACAACATTATATGTTGATTGTTTGTCTTATTATGAATCTATTTATCTGTTTTGGCCTTTAAATGGTATCAAATAGTAGGGTTTGACCTTCCTTGACCACTGGTTGACACTATAAGACCATGGCCTGCTAAGGCCTTAAACTGGCATCATAACCTGCTAAGGCCTAAAATTAGAAAAATTGTGATCTTTATTGATCATTTGTGGCCTTACTTCTTATATCTCCCCTTGCTTGACCTTTATGTGACATTTTTTCACCTCTATGACACTTTTCTAAATTGACCTTATCTCATTAATAACCTTAGATGGCCTTGATTGCATTAGATTTGCATATGTTTTATGGAATTTTAATGTTATTTATTCAATTTTACCCAAGTTCCAGTTAATATGCTTTTGGTTGATATGCAGAATCAGAGTATGCGTACATGGAAGTAAATTAGTCTTCCTTTGTATCTACATGGACCTCATGATGATATTAAATAGTGTATCAACTATGGTTGCCTAGATCTCGAGCCTCGAAGTCTTATAGACCACATAGCCTCAATAGAGAAACCTCTAGAATGGCCTGAAAACCTAGTCAAAACCCTTGACTTAGAAGTGGAAGACATAACTGAAGGCCCTCTAGTTAAGGTTCCTATCACAACAGACAATGGTGAGGAGAAAACCGTTAAACTAAGTTCCTCACTAGAACCTTAGTGTGCCCAAGATATCACCAAAGTCTTACAGAATAACATTAAGGTATTTGCTTGGTCATATGAAGACATGCCATGCCTAGACCCACATCTAGTCTAGCTTAACATCATACTGGACCCTAGCATTAGATCAGTTAAGTAAAAAGTGTGCAAGATTAGAGTTGATTTGGCCTTGACAGTTTGCAATGAAATCTCAAAGCTAGACTAAGTAGGTTTCATTAAGGTTATCAATTATGGAGAATGGGTATACAACATAGTGGTAGTCCCTAAGAAAAATGGGAGTATCCATATTTGCATTGATTTTTAAGACCTAAATAAAGAAATTGATGAAGCATTAGTTGGTTACGTCGATGTAGCCTATTTGACATAGACACTTCAATGCAACCACTTTGAGGCAACCAGTTCGACGTAGTTGCCTTAACATAGCTACTTCAATGCAATTTCCTTGATGCAACTACTTCGACACAACTACTTCAAAGTTACCGCATCGATGTAGCCATGTCAATGATTCCCCATCAAAGTAAATGATGCATTGATGAGGCCCCATTGACGTAAATGATGCATTGACAAGGCCTTGTTGACATAGTGTCTATTTTCACCTAGAAATATGCATGCACTTGTCATGTATTTGCGTTCTTTTGTTAATAGAGTAGCTGATCTCTTGTAGTTTTATTTTGTAGTCTTAGAGAATAGTCGGTGAGTGCTTGCAGTGTGGATTTGAGTTAGTTGCATGATGTCTTATTGGAGTGGCAATGTACCTAGACATATTCCATGAATGACAATAAGACTGAGATTGATTCTTATTCATTGTAGCACTTTGACTTAGACTAAATTTACTTTCCATGCAATTTATGTTTCATGTACTTAGTTAATATTTATGTTTCCATGCATGTTAATAAATTGGAAAAATGAGCATAACAATTTCAAGTGTAAACACATATTCACTTGGTAATCCTAGTAGTGTTATTGCTTGGTTCATCCAGTAGCATAGCACTTGCTAATCCTAGTAGTGGATATGTGGGTTCAAGATGTGTATGGGAAGCTACACATGGACACTCATAGCTTGTAGGCTAGTTTAGAATTCACTTTTTGTTGCTAATTAGTTAAATAATTAATTACTTTATTTTCATTAGGAGTAGCCTAAGGCCAAAACAACACCAAGAATCATATGCCTTACTTTGGACTAAATCATACGTGACAAAGCTACCACTAGTCCAAGTGGGAAGGTAGCGAACTGTGATCTAGGCATAATGATCTAGATGCCACAACTAGTCCCATCCACAAAATTTGACTAGAGCATGAACACTTGTGATTCGTATGGTTGGGTGTAGAGGATACCTTGCCACTCATCAGCAACCATCAAGGATGACTTTCCTTTACCTAGTATTGATCAACTTATCAATACTATAGTTGGACATGCCTTGTTGTCCTTTATGAATGTATTCTTGGGATATAACCAAATTAGGATCAACGTAGAGCACCAACTTAGCACAATCTTTATGACCCCATAATGAACGTTTTGTTATACCATGATGCCCTTTGACCTTAAGAATGCTAGAGCGACATACTAGAGAACCATGACCTATATCTTCAGTGATTACATGTTAGGTTTGCTTAATGATTATGCAGATGAAATAAATTTGAAGTCTAAGATAACTAATGACCATGCCAATGACCTAGATCTTATGCTTAAATGATGCCTCAAATACAAGCTTAGGCTCAATCTTAAGAAGTATGTCTTTGGTATCAAGATTGGTAAAATGCTTCACTTTGTAGCCTTTGAAGCAGGGATACATGTAGATCCTGATAAGGTTTAGGTAATATTCAAATTGGTAGCACCTACCAACCTTAAAGAGCTTTAGGGATTGCAAGGTAGATTATAGTTTATTTGTAGGTTAATTGTTAGGCTTACAAATAAGTCATAGGCTATGCAACACTTGCTTAAGAAAGAAGTTCACTATGAGTGGATGACTCAATGCAAAAAAGCCTATGAAAACCTTAAGCAAGAGTTGACACAATTTCTGATAGTCTATCCTCCACAAGAGGGTAAACTATTTTACATTTATCTCATCATCTCTGATACATCCATTGCCTCTCTAGTCTATTAGAAACATGATGATAGGGTAGAAATGCCTGTATACTACCTTATCCATGTGTTAGTAGCCCATGAGACCCAATACACTAAAGTGGAGAAGTATTGTCTAGCACTAGTCTTCTCTTTGAAGAAATTGAGATACTACCTTTTTAGAAGCCAAGTCAATGTAATTTGCAAGGACAACATACTCAGTGCCATAATGGCCAACATCTATGAAAGTAGCCATATAGCTTGATAGAAAGCCATAACTGTAGAGTTTGACCTCCATTACATCTCTTAGTCCTCAACAAAAGGTCAAGCTATAGCCATACAACTCATAGTTTCACCTATTGATGACCAAACAACCATAGACCCTGAGTTCCTTGATGAACACATTAACATAGTTAGCCAAGTGCCCAAGGATTATGAGGTAGTCATGAACTTTGACGTAGCTTCAACCGCCCATGGGACTAGTGTTGCTACCATTGTAACATTCCCATATAGTGAGATCCAATCCTTTGCCTACCATTTTGGGTTCTCATGTACCAACAACATAGCAAAATATGAGGGTCTAGTGAAAGGGATATGGTAGCTTGTGACCTAGGAATTAGATGCCTAGCCATTAAAGGTGATTCACAACTCATGGTTATCCAAGTAACTAAAGTCTATGCATGCAAAGCTAAGCATTAAAAACCTTACTATGACCTAGGAAAGCAGTTGTTACAATAATACATACATGTTGATATCCAACACATACCTTGAAATGAAAATGTCATAGCTGATACAATTGCAACACTAGCCCTTAGTGTGATGCCCGATTTATTTAGAAAGTGACCCACCTTAACTATGGATTATGGTACTCCTATCACACAGAAAACTAAGGATACCTTTGTGGCTGTTGTTCATAGTGCTCCTCCCAATAAGTGGTATGATGATATCAAATTTTACCTTCTGCATGGTGAATCCTTACAAGGCCTAATTATTTCTAAGAAGGATGCCATACATAAGTAATCAAAGTGGTATGCCATCGTATGGTGATAACACATTATGTCAACAATCCTATGATGGCATATTCCTAAAGTGCTTAGGTAAAATTGAAGCCAAAATAGTCCTAGATGAGGTTAACTAGGGAGTTTGTGGAGGACATATAAGACCTAGAGACATGATCACTAAGATTAGATGGTTAGGCTACTATTGGCCCCATATGGAAAATTACTACTTGTAAAATGTTAAGCGATGTGACACATGATAACGATATAGAAACTTGATACATGTATCACCAACTAAGTTACATACAACCTAGATAACATGGCCATTTCAATGATGGGGGTTGGATATCATTGGATGTATAATGCCTAAGTCTACTACAGGGCATAACTTCATCATTATTGCAACCAAATACTTCATCAATTGGGTTGAGGCTATTTACCTAAGGAAGATCACATTTGAACAAGTTTGCAAATTTATCCTAGACAACATTGTAGCTTGTTTTGGCATACCCATGATCATAGTTACAAATAATGGAACTAAATTTAGTAGCCAAGAAACCAAAGATTTCTATCACAACTTAGGCATTAAGTATTCTTTCTCATCACCTTATTACCCTCAAGCCAATGGACAAGAGAAGCAAGCAACAAATCCATCATCAACTTGCTTAAGAAGATGCTCAAAAATAGCAATTGGAAGTGGCATGAGCAACTTGTCCATGCACTATGGGCATATAGAAAAATCTATCACATGAAAACTAGCATGACTTCTTATAGCCTTATTTATGGTTTTGAAGTTGTTTTACCTCCTGAATTACAGGTGCCATTGCTCTGAGTAGCCTTGATAGGCTTCATCAATGACAAGTAGAGCAAGGAGTTATGGACAACAACACTGGATTTAGTGGAGGAGCATCATATCCAAGCACTTGCTCACATTAAGCACTATCAAGAGAGGCAGAAGAGACAACATCATCATAACTTGAACATGTGCAAGATCAAGGAGGGGGACCTAGTCCTCAAGGTTGTGTGTGAGCATGTGGATAAATTATTAGCTAACTAGGAAGGGCCCTTCCTTGTCACCAGAGCCTATAGTAATGGAGCATTTAGAATAGCCAACATGGATGGGAATGAGTTGGCCAATTTAGTTAGTCATTCCTATCTAAATCCATACTACATGTAGCTAATAGATCATCAACAAGTGAGCCTTCTTTTAATAATTTTCTATGACCTTAAACTGGGAACATGCCCTGCTAGGACCTTAAACTAGTACCATGGCCCATCATGGCCTTAAACTAGCAACAATGGTGACCTAGATCACTTAATTGTCATTTGGCTTGTATGCATTGTATTGTTATAATATGCAGTGATGTTTTGTATTCTTTTTTGGTGCCTCTTGGTTTAATCCTCTAGGCACAAACAAAGAGGAACCTTTGAAACACCATAAAATTTTTCATGTTATAATCAATCTTCATCATGTATCTTTCACCCCATGAAACCCAAGGTAAAATTTCATTGTAAATGTAAAAATCATAAGCCACAATGGGCAATTTCACATACTTTATACTTTTGGGGCTATAAAATGCCTCATAAGTGGTATAAGCCTGATTCCCCAAGTGAAAAAGTCACTTGGTGTCTATATTTGGGCTTTGGGGGGGGGGGAGGTGTGGTTTGGAATGCCAAAAAGGATAATTTGCTAGGTTTTATGGGGGCCATGAATTTTTCTATGTTGGAAACACATGTAGGGGGTAGGTCTCACCTACCCCCAACATGGAAGGATGAAGGGGAGTGGGGGAGGGTGTTTGAAAACTTTTCCCCCTTCAATGTGGAGACCAAATGCACAACCTTGGAACTTTCTTCCTAGCCTGAAAAGTTTCCCCCTAGCTTGGAAAATTTCCTTATAGCCTAGAATGTCCTCCTTCCCCAATTTAAAAAATTTAATCCTCCAGCGTGGAAGTCTTAGGAAGTAAAATTCATCAATTCATGCATTTCAACATTGACTGGCAACCTCATCAAGCATGGTGGAGAGCTTAGTGTGGAAGATTTATCTCTAGTGTGGAAGGTGTGCCCCAGTTACTATTTATAGTATATGTAATGACCATGGGGAAAAGCACTTACTATGTATAGTAACCCCCCAAATTTGGGCATCTATCTCACCTAAAATTGTAGCAAATTTGTAGCCATTTTGTAGCTAATTTGCAATCCCATTCATGACCCAAACATCCTATAAAAGCCAATCTCAAATACCATTGAAGGGTTACATATTTTTTAAATAAGTTCAACAATTTTGGATAAAATAGCAATTTGCATACATAGAATTTCTCACTTGGGGCATTTTCAAGAACTCAAGAGCTCTTACAAGTTCCCATACTTGCATTCTCTTGAATCATAATGTGGAAGGAATGAGGCCTTGAGGTTTGGTGGACTTTTGGTGTTAATACTGCACTTCTAGGATTCCAAACCCAGCGTGAAGCAACTTAACATCCAAATATTCTACCTTTCTCACCTTCTAGCAACAACCCAATTGGCAAATCTAAATTTGTAGTAGCAAAGGAAGGTTTGACAACATCAAGAGTGGCTTAGGACCTAGATCATGGGGTAGATCACCTCGCTTCAACGAGCTTTGAAATCTTACACAAGTGAATCTCCTTTTTTTTGCTCATCTAGGCACCATTTGTACACATTTCTCTAACTTATTCTTTATTCGTTTGGTAATAAAGGTTTAAGTTTTGTATTCAAAAATATATTTATTATTTGTGCATTATTTGTATTTTTTTATATTTCCACATTTTGCATCTTATAAGTTCCTGGTTGATCTGCCAAATCAGCCAGGATGCCTTGAATTCCATTTTTATTGTGGAGGCCCTAGAGATTCATGGTTGGGGAACTCCTTGCACCAAGGAGCCTTGGTTTTTATTCTAGCAATCGAGGTTTTCAATTGCAACAAAGGGATACAAGTGTTCACATGCAATCCCAATAGAACTTTGCAAATAAGGCAATGTGATTATACTAGTAATTCATTAGCATTCGCAATTGTTGTCTTTCCACATGAGTTAGTAAAATCAATGCATATGGTTTAACTCATGGTGAGGTATATGATGTTGATGTTTAATTGGCCATTAGACTTCTAGTAAATATGAAGTGAAAGTAAAGGTTTCTAAATCTAAGTGCTAGTAAAACAAATCTAAACTAGCCTATGCGATGAGTAGCCAGTCTTGATCTTTCGATCACACCTTGGACTTTGTGCAACTAATACTACAATTGCTAAGTACCATACTGCTGGGCATACCTAGTGATAGTACTATTGGGTTACCAAGCAGTTACACTCACATGCTCGAGATCAGTCGTAATCATTTTGCTTAATGACATTGTTGGCACATTTTGGCCATTTTATGGAACAGTAACATTCAGGGCTTTGAGTTTGGTAAGTTACAAGAATTATCAAAGTTATATTCAAGGGCTGAGGGCATGTTAAAGCTTCGTGGATCTGGTAACATTTGTCCAATGGACAGTTGTGCTTGGGTTGGATGCATGCTGGTAATTCTCTGCCATTTTCTGAAACTTTTCTGGAATTTTTTCTGAAACTTCGATGAATAGTGTTCGCGCGATGAATAGTGTTCGAGCATAAGATGAATAGTGTTTGAGCGTAATATGAATAGTGTTTTACGCGGTGAATAGTGATTACGTAGTGAATAGTGATCACGCAGCTTACGCTCTACAACGTAAGATGAATAGTGTTTGAGCGTAATATGAATAGTGTTTTACGCGGTGAATAGTGATTACGTAGTGAATAGTGATCACGCAGCTTACGCTCTGCAGCGTAAGATGAATAGTGTTCGAGCGTAAGATGAATAGTGTTTGAGCGTAAGATGAATAGTATTTTGCGCAGTGAATAGTGATTACGTAGCTTATGCTTTGCAACGTAAGATGAATAGTGTTTGAGCATAACCAGCCGAAAACGCCTCATTTAATGCCCGAATCTTGATTTTCTGAAGGCTGGGAACCGCTGGGGACCTTGGCAAAA